>DWQT01001802.1:0-15658 GCA_018244895.1 Myscelus amystis hages
GCATTCCAGCTTAGTCCTCAGGGGTAGCGGCGCATCTGTGGTCGACCTGAGATAGGAATCTAATCTTATCTGGGGTCCATCGGGTGGTCCACTTACCATCGGGTGGACTGCATGCTCGTCTGCTACTTCCATATTATAAAAAAAAAATAGATACTTCATTAGGAAGTTTCCTCAAAAATGATATAACATTTGACTAAGATGACTTTGGCTCATATAATCAGTTACAAAAGGGTTCCATCGCATCTTATTTCGTCATACCAACAATGTAAATGATACAGCCGGGATGAGTCTCTATAAATTATTCACTCTCTATTTGCATGACAAACGAGTAAGGACGGAAGGTCTTAGACCTTTAATGGCACCTCTTGGCTCCTTGAAAGCCCTTTACGTGACTAAACGTGTCTTATTACGTGCTTAAAAACGATATTATAGCCAGAAAAAAATACCGGCCATGCATGCACTTTTTCATTCATGCATTACTTTTTTCATTTCAATAGTAATGTTTCATTGCCATCGATAACTTATTAATATGACACGTAAAAGTAATATATCTAATCTATATAAAATATTCAACGTATTTGTAACCAATCCTTTTACCTCGAGAAATAAAGTCAATAAGGTATTTCTTGAGCTCTCTTGTTAGTTTTAGTAGCCGTAAGTAGTAGTAGTAGTAGTCTTTTTTGACATAATTTTAATTTTGACTTAGGTTTTAGCAACATTTATGTCATAATTATATTGATTATGATTTATCTATAACAAGTCAGTATAATTTGTTACGATATTATTCGAAAAACTTTGATTATGATGTCGAATTCAATGTCGCATTTCTTTTTTCATTAGCAACGCTTATTAAGATTATTAGATTGGTTTAGATTTCAGCCTCTCACCGCAGCGTTGAATTCTGGCACGCACGTCCCATTTTATAAAATTATGTAGGTTTTTGAGATGAAATATCGCTTGCTATAATGGCGGAGGTATACGTCGTGAAGAAACGCACCTTAGAATTTTCCGTCATTTTCTCTAAGGCATAAATCCAATCCGCACTTAGCACACGTGGCAGATGATGGCCTTAACCCTTCTTTCTTTGAGGAGAGGGGGAGACGTTAATAAAAGTACTCGTAGTTTTTTTTAATTACATACAATGTCCATAAAATTTTGTTACGTCGTAATCGAATGTACTTCAAGACTTGTGTAGTCGTTGCGTAATCTTGGAATTATGACGTATCCAAATTTATCTAATACATTACATTTACCTTAACTGTTATAAGAACTCTTATTCGTTAGTTCGAGGCGTCTGTGGTAAGACAAGTCCTAAAGTGACAACTTGCGCGCCGCGGCACCTTGTATACTAACCCTCACCTTTCGTTATATGGAGCGGCGACACTTTTTAATGGCCCAGTGGTACTTCTGTCATACGCAAATATGTTACTAGCATACGTTTTGTTATCATGAAACATGTAAACAAAGATCCAAACGAAAAGATAATTAAATCCGACTCTGTTACACAAAATGCCATAAATTCTGTAAATAGACGTATATTATCACAATTTATTACACAAGATAGGCATATGACGATGCAAAGGAATAACGACGATAAACGATGCAAAGGAATCACTGTAAGTAATATTCTGTCGTTAGAAATAGAATACAACATCCCTATCATTTTATTTTATAGTTAGACCGCAGAAATTGACAGTTGAAACTTTTACCGGTCCAAGTATCCTGGTCTACTCCATTATAAAATCACAAACCGGAGCGTCGTTCCCAAATTAGAGCATCACGGTAAGTTCCTCGGCAAACACAAATGGAATAGTCGTGTACATTCAGAGCCAGAAATACGGGATAATCTATGAATATACCTACTGACTGTACAAGCTATAATTAGTTTGTGGAAACAATCGTTACGCGGTTTCTAAAACTCCTGACATTATAAAAATAGCAATGTTGTGTACTCATAGTTTGCTCAGTTGATGTGAGGGTAATTTAATGTAATCTCTTATTTTACATGAGATAGATATTTTACATCAGTTTCGAGAATAATATTAATTGTTAATTAATTAAAATATGTATAGTGCTACAATGCCGCGCTTGCATGTACGAATGTTATATTACAATTATTTAAACGTTACATCCTTAGTTTTAACATTAATTTAAATGGTATTCAGATGTTTATACTCGTATAACGTAGTACTACGTGCCTACATGCAACAATAATTAACGTGGAGATATTCAACAAAGGTCTAATTTTACATAATAATAATTAAATATTTATTCCCCTGACATCGGCAAACACATGTGCCTATGCACACATTGTCTTTTTTGATGCACGTGCACCTTTAAAATAACTATGCCATTTTTATTCTTATCGTATCGTACATTTATTTATTACAAGACTACGTGGTGAATATACTGCGTTGTTTTGTGTGTTCTGCATTATAAGAGTGTTTTGTAAACCTTGTTGAAAAAGAAATAAAAAAATATTATTTAAGTTTTTCATTGATTTCGTATAACACTATTCCGCCTCCAAAGTACTCCACACTTACTCGTACCTAAGAACCGCTCCGGACCGACGAAAATATGACAATTTGTTATAATTAGCCTTCGGTGATTTCCCTGAGCACTTCCCTCGTATTGATCTGATCAAAACGAAAAGATACTTGACTATTAATCACCCATAATCACATACGGAATGTAAATGTAGCTGATGCATATGTAAAAGGCATTAATGCCAAGTAAGCTCTATGCTGAATTACAAAACAGACTGCGAATATTCTAGCTGGAAATCCATTTAGTGAAGTATAATTATGTGTAGTAAACAAAAGATTGAACAGTGGCGGATTTATGGATCTATATACGTTTTCGTTTATTTCCAAATATTCTGATAAATTAAACAGGTATGATGAACTACAGTTCATTATTTATTCGCGATAAAAGTGACAATATTTAATGAAAGCTTGTTAAAAGTTTGAGAACACCTGAACTAATTATTTCATAATAGCCTTTTCATATCGTTTTTATATAGCCACCGAATTAATTAATTTTATAAAATTCAATTCTTAACATCAAATATTACGTCATAACAGCGTAAACATACAAAAATAATATATGAATGCTTGAATTTGTTTCAAGCCTACTAATTTGCGACGAAAAGTTTCGACACAACGAAATTAATGTTTAAACAAATTCCATTTGAACCCATTACGGCGAACTTTGTAATTTAATGTCAAAATTTGTTACAAAGAAAATTCAGTGAGGGGCGTGATGGAGAAAATTTGAAGGAACAATCACATCGATTGATGAAACAATGGGCCAAATAATAACTTACGAACGGCGACGGGTGGTGTTTCAGTGATCGAACGTACATACTCATTTTGGCAATTTAGCAACTAAATTTCCTGTTCACGTTTCGACACACAATGTCGGTGTATCTGTTTGTACTGTACGTTACACATTAACAATGCCACCAGGGAAACATCGGGAGTATCAATTCACACTACCATTTACATGCAATAGAAATACAAACAAACGCATAAACTACGTGATGTTCCAAATGAATCGTTTCCCTAAGTCAACCGTCCCTGACTGCCCAAGAGTGAAACTTCCTGCTGGGGTATATTTCTCCCAAAACCAAGGTACAAATTGGATTCCCGTTTTCATTGGATCCTATTAAATTGTATAAATAATGCCATCGTTATTAAATGCAATTATGTAACTGATGAATCATTGTTATTGAAAACAAGCGTTTACATTGAAATGAGGTAATACCACAATGTATTCGAGGTATTTGCTATTTCAACGTATTCCTTTCGATTTTTTCATTTAAAGTAAGAAATATATCATGAACAGTGGCTGCATTGAAGACTGTACAAAACATTCCCTATTCAATTCCCCTGGTATTATGATTAAAGTGACCACATTATTATACTTTTTAGGAATGTGTCCTCATTAATAACGTCGCATTTTAAGATATACTACTATTTCAATAAAGATAAATAGAACAAAGTTAAATCTAATCCAACGTCTTTAACGACATTTAATATCGTGTTTAATAAACGTCTGCATATTGAAGTATATATTTTACGCATGAAAGAGCATCCGTCAAATTTATCCTAAAATATTTTAGGATCTTTTCTCGTAAGCGCTAATAATCTCACAGCGAATAATAATTCAACATTAAAACCAAAACTTAATCAAAGCAAACGTAAATCCGTGGAGCAAAACGTTGACTCGCCCTAGTCGTGATAAAGCTTGGCAAAGTTTCGTCAGTGTGCACACTGGATGAAAAAGCTCCGTTGTACTGGCTAGTTCAGAATCAGGACACGCTTTATTTATGGACCAACTATAAATACACCGTGTATTTAAATTGCTTACTATGGAGCTAGGTATGCATTAAATGTGATAACTACAATCAACATTAGCATAACATGTAGATGTCTATACAGTCTTCTTAGCGTGCCATGATGAAACATTAATGTTTAAAGGAAGGAAATTTGAGTCCATAAGGTATCGTAACAGACGTTACTTGTATAAATCGCTTCGACTATAAAATAAACGAGGCCTTCGTTTACTAAAATTAAGAAAATTACTGTGTCGTTGTTTCAACTCCGACGTCCGTTCCCTAGCACTTCGCATTGGCGTTAATTCCTCTCTGAATGCCTGCCTGAATCCGAAGTTTTAATTGCAAACTCGTAATGAGGTAGGCTACAGCTTCAAAATAGTTCACTGTCGTCGATCTCCGGTACGCTCCGATTATATCATCTACCGAAAAATGACTGAAACCTTTAAGTCGTGGTATACCTGGTGAGAGAATCGGAATTAAATATGAAAAATCACGTAAACATATATAATATGTAGGTACGTGAAAGAGCTTTGCTATCGAGAAAGTGACTTTATTAAATTTATTGATCAAAATAAATTTAGTGGACATATAAACAAATTATATAAATTAATTCCCTCCAAATTTCTGTCAAGACAAAGCCAATGATTATATCTTAACCGATGTTTAACTTTATTGTTTATACCATTGTTTATCGACCCGAATCAGCTGAGGACTTTAAAGAAAATTATTGCAAAAATTATCTTGGAAAATATGTTTGCCGCCTGGACTTGATGCCCAAAAGTAAAAATAGATTTCATGTACGAGTACTTAACTTAACAAAAAACTTTATTTGAAGGACACAAAAAAATTGCACAAAAACACAATGCGCATAAAAAAGGGTTAAGTGGACATAATAGCATTAGTGTGAACGGTCTTAAATTGATGTATACTTTTATTTAGACTTCTAAAAGTATGAAAAAGCAAAAATCTAATAGAATATAAATATTGGACAAATGACGGTCACGATGAAGGCGGCGGATTTTGTAGAATCGGAACGATACTTACTTGGTGTAATAAGTAATCACCCAAGAATTAAATTGAACCGATTGAATGTTAACAGAAGCGTCAAACTTTATAAGATATTTTTAGAAAGCGTTGGTACTCCAAAGTTATTGGATTTGTTTATAGCGGTAGGGCATAATCGTTTAGGTTTCATTTAGAATTCATAACGGACAATCAGAGTCTCCCATTACGAGTGCAACCCCATTCGGGACAAAGCGTTCCCTTCTGTTCAAACACCATCGCCAAGTTCAATATTTGTCTAATTATACAATCCGTACTTAGGTACAACGTTTTATGTATCGTGGTTGCTCATGTTTTCGGTGGACAAAGGAATATACCTCGGTACCATCACGATCATCGAGCTCTTAGTAGAGAGGCCAAGCGGTGTCAAGATTTCATATCGCAACCAATCTAAGTTTTTTTTTCTATTATAGCTTCATAAGTATCTCAGAATAGCACCCGAACAACAGATCCCTAATAATTCTAGCTACACTATGTACAAACTAGCTCTCTTCGAGATACAGTGTCTCGAAGCATCTAAATAGATCTTTGCAACGCTTTTTGAAGCAAAATTCATTATCAAGTAATTATTTACCCATAAGCATCGAAGTAATTTACAAACTGCCTTCTTGGTTATAACCTTGAAATGGAAGTGGAAAAGAATCAAGCAATTTATCAGTGCTTATATAATGTTAGTACCTAATTGTAATTACGTTAGCATATTTTTTATTTATTTCAAGAGATCTTTTCCTTAACATACTTGTTTGTTGGAGCTGTAAATATAATACTAATGAAGTTATCTCTATTTGAATTTGTAAATCTCAAAATATTTTAAATATCTTAAGGGTTCTTACGTTCTTGTTGTTTTACTAAGTATACAATTTTATTCTATTCTAACTGGCAAACAGACAGACGGTATATAATTGTTGCGATTGTAAAATTAAAAACAAAAATACTATGATTATGGTGTTTTTAACAGCAAAGCAAATAGGTTATGGAAAGATTGTTAATAAATAAAGCATAATACTATTTATTTAATAACAAATTTGTATATTAATCATGTTGTAAAATATAACAACGGTTAATGAGCTTATTAAATAAATAAATAAACTTAATCCAATACCCCCACTAAATTTTACATTATTTTTGTAAATAAAAAAAAATATTCATCCCTACATTACATACGACTTAACTTACGAAACTTTCTTCTTTCCTACTTTAAATTGAATTAAAATGTATCTCGGTATATGTATCAAAGTTTTAAAGGCTCGGTAAATAGCGAACACAAGCACGCCAATTAAGACAGTGACAAAGATATACAGATCTAGCATGTTATAGGAGAACCAGCTCATATCCCTCGCGGTATTCTTCATGAAATCGGCGCCATTGTGTCTTATAACATACTCGACCCAAAACACGGCCGCATCTAGCGGTTTCATCGGTCTATCCTTGAATCTAGCCGAGAGCTCTTTGGCTTTGTTCCTGTAAGAGTCGTTATGAAGGACGTCTAAAAGAGCATTCTCTACGGTATTTTCATTAATACTGTGGTAAAGCAAAATCTTCCCGAGTCCCGTTTGCTGCGCTTGGAGCAAGTTGTTATATTGATCCGCGTAAATTGGAATACCGATGATCGGAACTCCGTTGAAGATTGCTTCTTGCGTTCCGATCAGCCCGCCGTGCGATATGAACACAGTGACGTTCGGGTGAGCTGGAATATTATATATTGAATAAGTTATTGCAACTAATAACATTTCAATCACGTGTGGGTTATAATAATAACAAAATATTTGTGTACCCGAATCGCCTTCATTTTGCAGACATTATACTCTAAGACTATTAATTAATGTGTCTTGTTTACTAAGCAATTATATCTTGAGTTTATCAGGCCTTAGTCCTAACGACCCGACAAAGAATAGGGATGAACTACCCTCCATTATACCCCATGTACTAAAAAGCAAGGGAGAATTTACTGGCCTTAATTTACACTGAGTCTGGGCGTTTGACCTTAACCCTTACAAACTACTCCTAAGGGACAACAGGCAATAAATTAAGACACACGTTTTGTTCTATTAATAATATTGTTAAACTTGCTGTGAAATTACAATAATAATACTTTGAACACAATAGACTATACAAAGCTCGAAATCACCAAAGGTTGGCCCTAAGAAAATGCGCAGTATTAAGAGACCCTCGAGGCGTATCTCTTATATGCCACAAATCCACAAAGATGTATGCATGTTATTCGTATTGTTTTATACTGCAAAAGCTTTGTTCTAGAGAACTATTTAAAAGTCAATGTTGCAGTTACACGAAGAAAACTGGTTAGAGCTCAGTATTTAATAAGTAAATAATTACTTGATAAATAAATAAATACTTAACACAAACAATAACCGACACTTTCTTTTTAAGTAATCTATGATAAGGAAACTTCCTACTTTTGGTATTGACTGTTTTATTTTGTACATTTTTATTTACCGCATTCGGAAAGTTTTGTTAATAATAGAGAAGAAACGCGATGTACCTTAATTACTAGCAACGTCGTTAGCGAATTCTAAATATGTACATATTATACATTTGGAGTCATCGGGTGGGATTATACAACTGCCGCCAAATGAAGAATTGGGTGCGGACCCTAATTAATTCAATTGAAATGGCTCTTACCGAGTATCTCCCTTTGGGGCAGCCACTTCCGGGTCACTAAGTTGACTGGCTTGTCTGTGAATTCGTCATCTTCCCATTTCCATAAAACGGTTTGCTTCAATTTACGAAACACATTCAAAAAGGCTCTCTTTTTGTCATCTGGCAACTCTGAACTGCGTACATTTGACCCGAAGTTCATATAAATCACACCATGCTCAGCTTCATCTAAGATTTTTTTGATATCCTAAAACATGCCAATGGCAAAGAAATTACCATGCGTCTAACCGATGTATTTTGCTATAGGAAATAAGCAGTACCTATCTATATGCACCAGGGTTTTAGTTATTGTCAGTATTGTATTTTGCCGATAGTAAATATAAACAAATAGTCTATATTCGATTGTGAAGGCTCAGGACCGGACAGCATGGGGCCAATTAGGGGAGAGCTACGTCCAGCAGTGGACTTCTAAAGGCTGATGGATGAATGGAGTCAATATTGATGCCTATTAAAGAATGTCATATAGTAAGATTGGAAGAATGCATTTTGTTCCGGGAATCATCCTTTTGCAAAAGAGACCCCAGTCCAACAGTGGGACGCACCTAATTTGGAAATATAAGTACATACATATAAATATGTAGATTGTCATATCTATGCAAATACGCGAAGTAGAAAAAGTGAGGTCCATACAACAGATGAACTATCAATCCATCAAGATAGTTGAATAGTTCATCGAACAATCATATTACAGTGCAAATGACGTGAAGTGATGTGCAAGTTACTCTCCTTCCATACAGTGCATGCACGCATATCGTTTTAAATTACATTAGTATTTACATATCCTCTTTTCTCCTTGCATTGTTATTAGAATCTGAGGTTTGTTGCAAACTAATCTCAGTGTGGTAGTAGTTCAAAGTCTCACTCATCAAAAAGTTAGTTTAAAGCCGAAGCCAAAGAGAGCTAATAAAAACTTGATTTAAATGTTACGGATTTTGTATCCCAGTAATGCCAGTGCAACTTGTTTCACAATATGTAATTAGATACTTGACTTGATTGACGATAATTCCTAACCGGCGTGTCCTTTCCTGTTGTAAATATGTAATTAGGTAATTAGATGTCACGTAACATTTCAGCACTGCGTAATCAAACGTAATGACATGGCATTCCTTTAACAACGTGTACATGCGTTTGTATATAAGTAGGTATATACATACATATACACACTCAAAAACTATGCAGCAAAAAAATAGTTCAACTTACCGAAGACAATTTCGCATCGGCTTTTGAAAGATGTATTCCTCCGATCTCCACAATATTAGGCAAGTATGCGGTGGGGGTGTCAAAACTAAAATGGCTGTTGATCAGAAACAGGGAAGCATTCTTTTGTATATCATACAATCTGGGCATCGGCTTCGGTAACTCTGGCATGTACTTTTCCACCAGCCGTTCCTGTTTAGCCATGTACCAATATTTCCACCATAAATATTCATACACAGCAAAGTACATATTTCGCAATCGGCCCCAAAGACTCGACATATCCCTTACATCGAGAAACTCCGATATAACCGTATTCAATTGAAGAGGATTTCCCGTTAAAATATTATGTCTCATGCAATTTCCAAAAGTAGTCACCAATGCCAAAGGCGCTTTGTATTTATACGATAGAGCGTATAACGCTTCTTGGAAAAATTGTTCGGCGATAACTAAATCGAATGAGTTATCTTCCTTCAGAAAGTTTTGTACGTCGCTTGAATTTAGAACCACTTCCGTGAAAGCACTCCCGGCCATCCAAAAAATTTTCTCGTGAAACTCTTCAGCGGTTATATCCACCATCGTGAATACGTTTGGTCTTTTGCCCTCTGAAAATCTTCAATATACACATGAATGATACGTTATGAATTTCTGTTTGATTTATTTGCTGAAATTCCGTTTTAGCTAAAATGGAAATAAGCATTAAAATCCTGTCTAGTTATAGCAACTAGTATCCGCTTTTAACAAAAAGTTTAAACGTTGTTTATAATTTTGGTGTTTAATGATATTTCTTTCTGTATAAAACGTGAACCTTGTAATACAATTAAAATATCAAAAATTCTTACCACTAACTTCCCAAATCTCCTTGTGGTCGACCATGACTTCTCTATAGCTTTTCGGAGGGTTGACTTCTTTGTTTGCCGTTATTACAGTTATATTGTGACCTATTCTAGCTAATTCTAAGCCTAAAGGTCTTAGCATTATGTAATGAGATTTTGATGTAAACGGTATTACGTATAGGATGTTATACGCGCTACAATATCGCGCCAAACCTAATAATAATACGAAGAATATCCCCCTCTGAAATAAATATATTATACATGAAACAACGTAAGTTTATTATCCGGTACATTCATCTATTTCTTTATTTAGTTTATTGAATCTATGTACTTAGTAGGTACTGTATTGCAACAATGATGAGTATTATGAATACTATGCGGAAAATAATGCAATTAATGTTATCTACATGACATGATTTATTACGAGTACACACAGATGGTAGCAATCTCTATGTCTTAATGTCAACCTTAATACAAGAATTAATTTAATGTGCTAGTAATTAATAATAGGTTAGTATGACCAACTCGTGTCAAGATGAATATTATTTTGAATTTGTTTTTACCGAAGCAGTCTTTTACTGTACTGTCCGTATCATGTCTATTTATTCAAAATGTTGCAAATCATACGTAACACTAGGGCAGTAGAATCCCTAATATCTGCCTTACTTCTCACCACACGACCCTAATCATTATATCTCTTCGAAACCTACACACATGAGATAAATAACAGGGATAGACCATATGTCTATATAGGTGATCTAACCACTTCCTAGGAATGCCCGTCAACTGAGTCAGTTCGAAGAATCAGAATAAAACAATGAAGATAAATTATCTTATTCAGTGTTCTTAGTTATAGTCATCGGGAGAACGATATTTCTAAATTAACTTTAATACTATGACCATTACACACTAGCCATTATCCACCCGCTTTCTTAAGAATAGTTCAATAAAGGGACGGTATAAGAGAGAAAACTATTCAGTTTTGTTCTACAATCTTAAATAATCCATAACGAAATAACAATCGCAATGTTAAACAGAGGCTAACTTAAAAAATTAAAAACAAAGTATGATACTTATAAATTATATACAAACTTACCCTATTATTTAATAATAATATCAATATAATTTGAATAATAAATATAATTAAAGTAAATATAAAATTGCACTGATGATGACAGAAATATTCTACTGCTAGTGATTAACGAAAAAGCGATCACACTAAAATTAAAACTAAAAGTCGAGAAATTAATTAAATAAAGGCCTGAATAAACTAAGAAAAAATAGTGGAATTTTTGCAAATACATTTAAATCGAATGATTTATTTGATAAAATTTGATTAGAAAAAAATCTGTTTTGAAAGTGAATAGATAACAACAATAGTGTTAACATCGTAATAGATTAAAATTGCTAGATAATGTGTGTACTTACCATTTCTTTTTATTTTATTTGTAAATCATACACAAATTTCACCTTTATTACTTATTAATTAGCATACATAATATTTTATTAAAAACAAATGTATTATCACTGCACTGTTCGGCTTTAGATTGTTGATCTAAGCAACGCGAAATCCGCCTCTAGCAATGACCTTGCTTCTCCTAATGCTGTTTTCAAATGAAGTCATTATCATCGGACTTAAAATATTTATAGTAAAATTATCATTGCTGTTATAGATTGATGTATCCGTCTCTACGTATGTGTGTGGAATATCTAAGCATGACGCGCGGCTACGCATTTTATTGGCTTTCCAAACCTAAACTCAGCGGTAATTAGCGCCGCTTGTCTGTTTTCAAAAGCTCCAGCGCCAAGTTGACGTGAGACAATTAAAATGGAAGTACGGAGAAGGATGATTATAAATAAAAAAATACAGTCGAATTGAATACCTCTTCCATTTTGAAGTCCATAACAAATAAAAGACAGTTAATTTTTGTATTAAAGAAAAAAAAGTGATGCACTTTACATAAGATTCGTGGTATCAATAGTAAATGGATTCCTCAATTTTTTTATGCATATTTTTATGTTTCTAAAATCTTTAAATAAAAAGCGGTGTTTGATCTTGCCTATAATAAGGAACCCGCAGCAGTGATAATTAAGTTATCTTGCTCAACCCTTCCCGCGGTGACAATTTATTGAAATACGGTTATCCAGACACAACCGAGCACGATATAGCGAGGAGTTTATGAGCTGCACGACGTTACAGTAGGCAGCCTTGACATTGTTTAAAAAGGTGATGCTATTTCAATGCTTAGGAGCAATCATCTTTTCATTATGTACAAACAATGTTGATTACAAGAGTCAGTTTGAGGACGACCAAATCCAAGCATCACACGGTCTACGCGTACGGAACTCTCTGTCTCTCTCTCTCTCTGAATTTTGTATTTTAATATCTCATTTATAATTTATGTACCTCAAGATAATTAACAACGTTATTCATAAAGCTTTAAAATTGTTCATTTTAATTAACAAATTGTTAATTACGAGTATAACGTAAAAAGTCGTTTACGTGAAGTGGAACTTTTCGGAGCTGTCAAAGCTTGAGATATAAGAACCGGGCAATAGAGGGCACTACTCAGTTTATAGTACTAATTGTTCAATAACCAGATTTACACGCAATGTATGCAGTACTCCTGTCTATAAATAAATCAATCCAAAAGAAAAGCACGCTAATTTAATCATTTCTTTATTATCCGGCAAGAATAAACATTATGCTTGGCATGTCTTACACATACCGCTACATAATGTTTGCATTTCTTGAAACAACGAAATTTATGATCTTGAAAAGAATGTCCTTTTTGTATATGTATATGTATAATATCATTCTTTCAATGATTCCTCCTGAGAGACAAAATATTTGTCCTTAGATTATGATGCTATTATGTTAGGGTTTCTTTAAAACAGTACCTATTAAAGATGGCTTAAAGCTATATTCGTCTTTTTCTATATTTTCTAATAATAGGTGAACACACGAAAACAAGATGACAAAGGGAAAGTAATTAAATAGCAACAAGATCATTATTTAAATTTCTCAATAAATTTCAATTTCACATGAATTTTGTTACTTTTATTATCATTTAAGTGTAAAGTTGAGAAATACTATTATATTTAGGGCACTTTTTTCTTTGTCTTCTGTGGAACTTCGAATCTATATAGACTTTTCAAAGTTTTGAGTACGATAACTATAAAATAAATCAGTGCTACAAAGGTTACTGCAACTACAAGATAAATATCTAGCAAATAGTATTTAAACCAGCTTATGTCTCTCGACGGGTTTTTAATAAACGGTGCTCCTTTGTGTCTTATGACATATTCCAACCACCACATCGCTGTATCTAACGGAGTCATAGCTCTGTCTTTGAACCTCTTTTCTACTTCTTCTGCTTTGTATTTATACGATTTGTTATTGATAATATCATTCAAAGCTTCTCGAAGAGTGTCTTGTGTTATATCATCATATTCTAGAAGTTTTCCAGATCCAATTTTTTGTGCCAATTCTATGTTATTATATTGATCGGCATAAATCGGTATGCCTAAAATTGGGATCCCGTGATAGATGGCTTCTTGTGTTCCAATTAATCCACCATGGGATATAAACAACTTTATGTTGGGATGTGCTGAAAATAAACTTATGAATGTATTAATGAGTTAAATTTATGTATAAAAGAGTTTCAAGTTAATATTTCAACGGTTGATTAGATACATACCAAAGATCTCCTTTTGTGGAAACCATTTACGAAGAACAACATTATCAGGTTTGTTTTCTATTGCATCTTCTTCCCATTTTAACAATACGGTTTGTTTTAGTTTACCAAATACCTTAAAGAAAGCATTTTTCTTATCTTCGTCCATTTCCGACATCACAACATTAGACCCAAAATTCATATAAATGACGCCATCTCCTGAATTGTCCAGAATCTCTTGTAATTCCTGGAACATACATAAATACAGAGTTATCAAACAATTACATCCATAATACCATACTTAGGGGTATTTCAATATACTACAATATTACAATATATGCAACATTAATTTATGGATATTTATTTTAATAGTTTAATATTTTAAGTAGTTAACTAAAATAGGAAAAAGTTACTTTTGGGAGACTAGCTTCACTTCGTGAAAGATGCATTCCACCAACTTCTATAAAATTAGGTAAAAAGGCTTTAGGAGTCTGAAAGCTAAAGTGAGAGTTAAGGAATATCAAGGAAACATTTTTTTGAACTTCAAACAAACTTGGTATTGGTTCTTCCAGATCCTGTATATATTGTTTTACTAGTGCTTCTTGTTTCCCTAAATACCAATGTTTCCACCACACGTATTCGTAAATCATAGCATATATATTTCGCAATCTTCCCCATAAGCTGGTTGAATCTTTCAACATCAAATAATCATATACAGCGTTGTTGAATTGCAAAGGATTTCCAGTCACAAGATTGTGTTTCATACAGTTTCCAAGAGTGGCGACTAGCACCAAAGGTGCGCTATATTTGTAAGCTAGAATGTTCAATGCCTCTTGAAAAAATTGTTCACTGATGACTAAGTCGAATTTATTGTCCTTTTTTAGAAATTCCTTAACCGGTACTGAATTTAATACAACTTCAGTGAAACCTAAACCGCCAGACCACAATACACTTTTCAAAAATTCTTCAGCAGTTTTATTGACCATGTGAAAAATATTTGGCCTTTCGACACCTGAAAAATTAGAAACTGTAACTTATTTATCTTTAGATGTTACAGGATTAGTTAAAACACGTTTGGTTTATATTTGTTAATTAGAGTTTTCTGTTCACTTATTAATAAAAAGATTATAATATTAAGTAAAACTCCTTGCGATCTAAGCACGGATGCTACAGGATTTGCTTTCTTCGCCGCTATGCTTTCCATTGCTTTCATATCATTATATTTTTCTTATCAATGAACTTGTGGTTTACCATTCAATGATGATTACACTGACTAGATACCACCTCGCCTATCATTTCAGACATTTCGATAGTAAAATTGAGTTCACATCGACGTTTGTGAATTTTATTCGGTATTTAATTATTTCAATCATATGACATGTTTCAAAGTATTTCAACGGCTAAGACACGTTAGCGGTATTAGAAAAAATTCGAACTATGGCATAACTTTGTGAGCATTTAACGTGATATGAATTGTATAGAGATATTACAAATTTAATATACATTTTAGTATGAAATTTGTTTTTACCATATCGTACATAATCGTTTTAGCTTACCCAATACTTCCCAAATAGGGGTGTTATCTACCAGAATTTCAAGATAATTCGGCGGCGGGAATGGTTCTTTAAATGCAGCTAAAACAGTTACATTGTGACCTCTTCGAGCTAATTCCAGACCGATTGGCCTGATTGCTATGAAATGAGACTTGGCAGTAAATGTGTTGAGGAGCAAAACGTTGGCTGCATCGGTGAGCGCATAGGTCGCATATAACAGAACTATTTTAAAATAAATCTGGAATTGAAATATAGAAATTGTAAATAAGTTCTATGTATATTTACCGTGTAATAATAAATAATCTTACCTATGAGTGGTAC
>DWQT01001803.1:0-15658 GCA_018244895.1 Myscelus amystis hages
TAATGTAACCCCGTAAAGTTATATGCAGCATGTAATAGCACTGATATGTCGGTACAACTTCACACATTCTCAACCCAAATTGAGCCTTTATGGCAACCAGACACCCAACAAACAACTTATATACATTTCTAAATAGTTATTTAACTAGACAATTTGACCCACACCCAAACAAACATTTAGGGTAATCACAAATTTATGTTCTGGGTGAAACCCACAAACCCAAGACCCACAACCCCTCGCCTATGACAGCTTTTCTAACTACCGTACTAACGGGGCTACCTAATATAAATGCTATCCGATGCACACTTAGCCAAACGTACGCGGTGGTCCAATTCAGTTCTCAAGGGAGCAATATACGACTGACTGCAGATACCAGTAGAAACTTAGTCTCATATAAAGCTGAATGTGCATAAGTCCTACATTCGCAGTTACTACTTAATATTAGCAGTGTCACAAAGACATACTAATTTTGTAACATGAAGAAGAATTTTGCATAAAATAAACCACATTTAAATACAACACTTATATTCGCTGTTACTTATTTATTACACAGATTAATTTAAAATACCGCTCCAGAAATACTGATGCAAAAAATTTAAATTTTTAATTTAAAATGTTCAATGTATTTGTGGTTCAGCGTATTATTTTTGTTGTTCGATTCTATATTTTTTCGGTCAGGTTAAAGCTGGCGATGTTTACATTAGTACTAAAAACTAAAAAAATACAATTACATTACAAATAGCTACTACAAATGCGAAGTATGTGTAAAAGATTACATCACAAGTACTAAGGGCACCGAAGTGACGCAATCAGTTAACTTAATCGCCACGGAAGGGGCTGGATCAACGCTGGCTGATTCTTGAGCGGAGATGACGCAACCTTCTCGGCCGAATGCCTCAAAGCATAAGCAATTGAGATAATTCCAATTAACTTTAGTCTACATCCAATTTTTTTTTTTGTTTTTTCCTGACTTTATTTGTATATCGCCTTCGATATATCTGCACAGACCTGATATCGGCTGGTAGAAAATTCTTTTTCCCCTTTTGTACCATAATTTATTTTTAATTCAATAAATAATAAGTAAATACTAAGGAAACCGTGGTACTTTTTTATATTTGCAACATTTGAAAAGGTTTTTACTATACAAAAATAAACACGAATATGATGCAAATAAAACTTCTTTTGGAATTCTGTAAACCGCTTCTATTCCGTAATTCTATTCTCACATGGGGCTTTATCATCGGTCTTAAGGAGTACAAAGTGTACTGTTGTAAGATAGATATAGGTACACTTCGGGGCCAACCTTAACGATTTCGGTGGTTGTCATACTATGAACTCGCCCATATCAATATCAAAGGTCTATTACACGTCAATCACAAGTGGAACCAGATTTCAGAAATGCTAAAATAACAACAACTTATTTTTTTGCACCTTTTACGGCCATTGTACGCTAGGCTTAGTCAATATAAAATGTATCATTCATTTCATTTTAAAGCATTATGTTATACGCTGTATCTTATAACTTGGTCCACCGAATCCGAATACTGACGAGCCAAATGTGGATTTGCTTTATTATAATTCCGGAGTTGCGCCCGTGTTAGGAGTAATTAAATGTGGTCGGATCCCTCACAACGAGACGGTTATTTTCAACTACTAGCCGTGTTGTAGCCGAATTTCGTGTTAATTTTATGTAAATGCATATTCGTTCGGTTTGAATCGCATTAAAACTAAAAGGGGATTACAAATACATTAAATATTATGATGTTAACATTTTTTTTATTACATTTTTAAACAAAAATAGGTACAGTACTTTAACTTTGCAGTATGCAATTACTTATACATATTCATGTTTTGTATTGGAACGAAGTTCCTTATCGCGCGTTGCGAAGGTGACTAGACGGAAAAAAATCAGACGAAAAATTCAAACGGAAGTTGTCCGACACACTAGTGTTGCCAATTAAAAGAAATAAAATATTATTACAATTCTTTCACCATCGAAAGGAACTTCGTTCCATCCGGGTGTCCCTTGACACCTCTCTTGTGTTTTTTTATATATATTTCAGGTACAAATTTTCAATAATATCCCGACTATATATATTATAATTGTCATTTTACACCGATACCAAACAGGTTGTTCAAACATTGTTATAAGAGAGAACAATTTATAATATTTTCATTCAATGTATAAAATAAGCTTGTTTCCTAGAACTCTTATTAAGCAAAGTAACAGCGTCAAGTAAATCTTTCACGACGACAACTTGTTCGGCCCCGTCCTAGATACTCCGTTATTTGTTTAAGTAATTTGTCTCCATAATCTGTACAAGTTTGTCGTAGTCTCCGCTTCAGAATACACCGCTCGCTTAAATAAATATACCTTATAACAGCGTTAAAAAAATAATCAAGACACGTTAATTAACCGTCTATTTTGTCGATATTACGTATTTTCAACTAATAATAAGTATTATTGCATAGCAACATAAATAACGTTTCGGTCATTCGATATTAATTTAAAAAAATATTTGTAAACTAGGCTCCAAATTTACGACCAGTTTAAACTGACCTTTACACAGAATACGCTTTAAACAAATGCAATTAGCAATATGGAGGATTAAACAAAATTGTCTTCCTAGTGTATTCCCACTGTACGCTATAGGTCAAACAAATTAAAGGTTTATAAAACTGCTTCAGTTACTGATACTGAAAAAGTTATTCCTGCAATCCAGTTAAAGTTGATAGCAATGGATGAAAATTATCCTTGTCTTTTAAGGTAAGTATATCTTAACTTGCAAATATGCATAACACCTACAACCAAAATAAATTCTAACACCTAAAACGACATCTAATTGCGTTTCTTAAATTTGTACACTGTAAAAGGGAAAATATGGTTTGACCTAAAAATTCAGCTAAATCTTAAAATGCAAATGTCTTTGTCAACAAATGATGTTAATAATGTTTTACCAATTTTATTATACGTACTAAACGACTAATCAGTCTTGGTCAATTAGTAATGTCAGGAATATAAACGTATTTGACTAAATCAACATAACATCCTCATTGTGGTAAAAAGGTTTTGTCGTGCGTCGTGCGTAATGGTATACATTAATCATAAGCCTTTCACAGCTATGAGTTTTGGTTAGTAAATGTTTGAATTGTTGTATTAAATATAAAATAAGGCAGAAAATAATACATACACTAATTTGCCAATACAAAATAACTAAAATTTTATTCCGTTTAGTGATGTTGTAGGAGTAGTGCTTATTTGATTTTTTGTCATTAATAAAACATTTTATTTACATGAATTTAATAGGTGTTAGCTTAATTATTTTATCTCATGACGATTAGACCATAATAAGTAAATGTCTAGCAGGACTGCGAAAGAATGGATATTATTTAATCGAAGTCAATCTGCGGTATCGAGATGAAACTGCAATTTTTCACATTCAGCATCTAACATTTCAAATTCATGCGAAAGGAGCAAGATTTGTCACAAAAATACGTGTCCCCGGTGGTTACGAAGATAAACAAAACACAAAATGGGCCGCTTTTACAATTTCCCCCAAGATAAACACCATAAAGGACCTCGGGGTCCGCGATAAAGTAAAATAATTGTTGTTTCGTCTGTCACACCGAAATAAAGTATCCCCAAGCATTCGAGTGACGAAAAAATGGCCGAATTAGTGTGTATTTGTTTGCATAATTTGTTTATGGCTCCTCTTTTATTCACGGCGCTCTTCCCGCGATTAATTCGGAATTATTTCCCATCTGGACGTGCCATTTGCGAATAAAAATACGCATTTTCTAGAATGTTTCAAGTATTATATCGTAACGTTGGTCATAAATCAGACTTACCATTAGAAACCTGTATAAAGTTGTAATTCAAACGTGCAAAACTAACGTTATTATGATTATCAAATAATTCATACTTATAACATCACATTTTTCAAACTGTTAAGAATTAAGGCAGTACTTGAACGGATGGCCATAGTGGCGAATTTTCATGAATGTTTCCATGCTTCGAAAGCTGTTAGGCAGTTCGTTCCGATTATTATCGTTAAGTATCGATATTGAAGTTTGTCAGAGGCTTTGAGGGCTATTTAAATAAACCTCCAACTGATAGGTTAATAACTAAGTACCTTCAACAATTCGCAGTAGAATGAGATGGCGGCGTAAACAGTCTTTCCGCTGCTGCGGAAGAGACTTTTGCAGCAATGAGATTTAAAATGGGTTAAGGATATATTAAAAGTGCGTCTAATACCTCAAGCCTCTTTAATATCAATTGTCAATCAATCAATTATCATCAATTGTCAATCAATCAATTATCAATCAATTATGTTATGTTAGTTACTAAGTAGGTAGTAGGAAGGAAACAGAAAAGAATATAATAACAGTAATATAATATCTTCGGACAATTCCACACACGGCTATATAATTCATAACTAGGCAATTTAATTCCTGTGTTATGATAATCGGACAGTTGATAAACATACATAAATATATATTATATAATACTTACTATAGATATTTTTATTACATTCAGCTCATCAGACAAATGTTTGTCCTGGGTGGGTCGAACCCGCGACCTCTGGTTTTACGGTCTCTAACCGCTCGACCACGAGACCAGTGGAGAAGAAACAACATCTAAGACATTTTATGGTCGCATACATTTTTTTACAGATGGAATTGATTTGAACTTAGAAATCGTGGTTCTGTGAAAAGTAAAATGTATTTACTGTATGTGGCCTGGAACGTTTTAATTCAGCTCATTCGAGTCGAGATCTCGGTTTCCGGCTCATTTCCCGAAGTTGTTCAAACACTCGCGTAGTTTAAACTCGCCCGCTCGCCTTGAGTCCCCGAGATAATTGGATTAGAAACAGACTGAATACTCTTAAGGATATTTACACATACCTTCTAGCTTTTGCAGTTTCAGCAATATTGAGTCTCCGAGATTGTATAATTTACAGACTTGTCCATGTATAGATATAGAAAATTTCTATGTAGAATTTTACAGTCAGATAGAAAAGAAACATATTATGCTGCTTAAAGAAAATATAATTATGTAACCAGACATAATTGGTGGTAGCATTCTGTTGTATTTCAACCAGAACTTGACACAACAACAACACTAGTTTCCAGATGATACAAAATTTCATGACTTATTTTTATAAACATGCTTAAGCTCGTTACACTTAGATTTGATATAAACAAACATATGCTTACAAGCGAATAAAATGGATGGAGCTACATATTTCATAGGTAATGAAGGTAAATCATTTAGCTTAAGGTGAATGGAGGTTAATCGCTCGACAATGTGGGGTTAGATATTACGAGCCAATTAATATACGCCTATTCGAGGGTAGTCCGACATTTAGCTATATCATTACTCTGCCGGCTCTTGAACTGATCGGACGTCCCATGTCTTAATAACTGATCGCTGATAACTGATTAGTGCGTAATTATGCTATCAAAGCATATAATACATTTTATAGTATATTAATAATTTATAATAATGTAATTGTAATTTTTGTATTGAGTAACATTTAATTAAAAGCGGCGCATCATTTTCAAATAGTCAGATTGGAATATAATGAAATAAAGACATATACATGTATAATAGGGGCCAGAAATTTATAAGAAATCTACTTTTGACATGACTATAATAATTAGTTAGCTTTATTCCGTAGATAAGACACCGGATAGGTAGATTTTTTGTTCAGATTTGCGAATAAGCTATACGATATTATACTGTCGTAAATTATCTATTACTTGACCCTGAAATGGGTTTCTCTAGTAATTTCGCGATCACTTTATATAATACAAAAAGAAAACAGAAAAAATAACGAAAACTATTGTATATTTTATTCTACGTCAACTGTTATATAATATTCTCAATTATGACAATAGATAATATTGTGAATATTTAAGGCATTTCCTGGACAACAAGCCAATGCCCTCGCGATTACCATCAGCTGGACTCGTGGCAGTCCTCGACGGTTCGCTTCTCGCGTTCGTTTCTGCCACGAACGTGCAAACTGTGGAATGAGCGCCCCTCCGGCTTGTTCCCTATGCGCTATGACATGGGGCTCTTCAAAAGAGGCGTTAATACAATCCTTCAGGGCTGGCCACGCATTGACGCGATGTTAGCAGTGTCCATAGGCGACGGTGACCGCTTACCATCAGGTGGCCCGTCTGCCTGTTTGCCAGTTCTATTTATTATTTATTTTATATTATGTTTATTCACAAAATCTACAGCTTGTAACAATCAATGTACGGTCTTGACTTATAAAAAAGATCTTGAAGCCAATTACGGATTTACAATATACATATTAAGATAAAAAAAACGTCACTAAGTATTCACCGTTTTACTTGAAAATAAAAGTATGAAATATAAACATAATTCTAAAGTAGACAAAGCGCTCGAAATTTGTTTTAATGCGGAAGTGTATGTATTTATGTGTGAGCGTATGTGAGAGTGTGTGTTGTGTGTGCGTGTGTTTGTATATAAAAAAAATTACCAAGGTATATCAATAGGGTATGCAGTTACCCATATGCACAATGGTTACGGTACCAGGCGCCGCTTCGCACTGCATCTGGCATCGGTTGTAGTACGAGTTGCCATCAGACGCACAGACTGGGTCGTAAATTTTCGAACACACGCAATGCTTCTTCACCGTTGGCTCTGATGTTGTTCCTCTACCCCTAATACATGCAATAAATGAAAACGCTTTTAAAAATTAGTAAGTTGGCAAGAATGTTAGAAATGCATTAAATTTATTTATGTAAAAGAATTTACAAAGACATACATTTGTACAAATATGGATACATTTAAAGTGTTACAAAGTTATCGGTTCAAACCATATTTTGCCTCTTACGGCGTCCATTGAGAATATTCTGTTGAATATTGTACATGTAAATATTTACTATTACATAATTATTATGATAAAATTAACTTATTTTTAACTAAGATGCATATTTAAAGTCAACATAAAACGGTCTATTTAGTACCCAGTATTGCACGTATTATATCAAAATCTCTAGTTATCCCTTAGTTTATTGGGTTTTTAAAATACGTTATTTTATATTGAACCCCGGTATTTTTGAGTAGACAACCCACAGTGACTGAGGTCTTTGAGAACTGCATTTTTTAAGTCCCACTGCTGGGCTCGGTTAGTATTAATTAGAACTGAAGTTGAGTTCAAAAATACGATTAAAACTAACCACGGTACTCACCCATAACGCAAAACAATTCCGGGAAATTGTTTGTTAGTAAATTCCATGATACTTCTGATTTTGTCCTCATTGCTATCACCTGCTATTGGGCGAGTACATGCCAATAAACCTAAAACATCATGTTTTATGACACATGTGTAATACATATTTTCTTGTCCAGATTTTGATTGATTGGCTCCGGTAATTATTCATTTTGGATTACTTACTTAGCTACGTTTATTTGGTGTCTATTTTTATTATTACCGATCCTTTTTTGAGGGTTTTCGAGAATTTCAAGTCATAGTGTACCGCGCTGGTTAAGTATAGATTGGCACCAGTCAAATCACTTCACCGATGTTTCCCTTCAGCGTTAAACGCAAGACAAAGATACCTGACAGGTTTGAACCTAGATCCCCCGCAGAGGGGGTCTGAATTTCCAACCACTAGGCTATCACTGCTTTTGTTTCACGTACCATTCTGCTTAACGTAGCTAGGATATTTTCGTTATAAGTCGTCTCTTGAATATTGTCTTAAAAGGTGAACTATTTAAAAAAATCCAGTACAACTTAATAATTATTATTTACCAAAAAAACCTACGTTATATTAATGATGAAATCTCGTAAATAACTTTTGTAAATATTGTTTACCACGGATATATGAGAGCGTTTTACTCATAAATGGCGAAAATAACTTAAACAAGACCATTATAAAAAGCTGTAATTTTATATTTAATAATGAAATAATTTCTGAGGTCGGAAAGAGCTTTACAGAAAGGTTTAATTTCGTTACAATATAAATTACACTTACACAAGTATACTTACATAATACAAGAGTACTTTTGAATTTTCCCAACATAATTTTCTATTAATTTATGTTTTTTGTTTTATAAATTCGCTTTTATATCAAACGTTTGCGAGCTTGAGACAATTTAAAAGTTGGCATAAAATATATTATCCAATACCAATTTTCTTGTTAGTCGGGATTCGGTTTAAAATTATTTTAAAAATATTGTAAAATTACAAGCGATACGTATATTCTCAGTGTTTGTATCTTAATGGCAACGCATAATTGAATTTGCCACTTAATTAGCAAGAAATTAATTAGTGAGCAATACGATACCAATTAAATAGCAATGCGAAATTGTTTTACGTACAATTTGTACGAGTAATAATAGCAGGTAAGAGTATGCTCTCAAGATTATCGTCTTACAAGTTATTTTGAGTTACTTTTTATATTAAATCACACAGTATTCAAAGTATTCATAGCCTATGGCCATAATTAACATTAATCATCGAATTAATAATATATAATAATAATATTAATACCGAAAATAATTAGGCCTTATCAACTATAGATATTGTATTTTAGACTTAGATACAAAATAATCTTATTCGTGGCCGTTAAATAAACATTTGCCTTGGGTGGCAATCGACCCTACGACCCCTCAGCAGTGGACCCCTCAGCTGTGACCCTCCGGGCTAATTTTAAGGAATTGAAATTAAATTTACACTTTCAATATTATTAGTGGTAATTCTTCCTAAAGATATACCAAAGTAAGTCAAATTACCGTCATCAAGTGACAACTAACTATACGAATTGATAAATCAAAGTTGGCAGTGAGTTTAAAAAAACCATTTCATTGTTGACAAGCCCATCAGCTGTTTGAGTGCAACGTCATCAATTTTCCACTTGACTCAGCGCAGTTGGGCGCGCCCGCTACACGCGGCAATCGAAGTGAACCGACCAAGTGTTATTTGTTTAAGTAGCCTCGAAAATTCTCGATTGTCCCATATGTTTCGGGAAAATCTTATGAAATTATATTAAGGGCGAATGGTTTTTCCAATATTAATATAATAATTGGGATTTATGACTATCCGATACCAAAGTATGCAGCTAAACATATTCGTAGTTTTTATTTTCATACAAAATATATATTAAAACTGCACAAGAAAAAAATGTAGTGTTACATTCTATTCGCCTAACAATTTATTTACACACTCAAAGTTATTGCTAGTCATGGTTATGTTACGAATAAAGCAGAACCTGATTAATAAAATTTCCAAAGCCAGTTCCGCTGTTGACAAGCCCTTCAGCACTTTGAGGGCGGCGGCGAGGTCATACATTTTTTACTAACTCATTCGGGCTATTTCGGCGATTCCACTACAAACAGCAATCAAAGCAGCCTGGTAAAATGTTTGTTCTTTTAAGTACCAAATTGGTATCAGGGACTTTGATAAATATACTTTGTACACAATTATATAAAGCGCTGTATATGAAGGAATATGAAACGTAGCGGTATAGTGTGTGAACTGTTGGAATGTGTGGACATAAAATGCTAAGCTGATGCTATGTGATATTAATCCAAGAGTATTTATACCCTAATTTTATCTGATCTTTCTGGTTTAGTAATGTATATTTAAAATCTATGAGCAGATTAATTAATAAGAGCATCGTATCACAGCTTCATTGGAATTTAGGCGCTGTTTTTTCACGGTCTTTCATTCAAATACTCCTTAGGTTTTTAAGCTGTTTAAAATGAACCGAGTTAACAAAAGTTCACATTCTGATAACAAAAGCCTAAACATTTTTAAATAAAAGAAACAAATTCCTTGATTTGGCACCAATTACGGAATGGAATTAATAGTATGGAATTAATCATTAATTCCATTACTATTCGTAAACCACGGAGGTACGTGAGTCTCATTGCATCTCATTTGGTACTCCCCCGGAAATTATATGACACTCAGTCAAAGCGAAAATCGAAGAGTGTGCCAATTAATAAAAACCCTGAGTCACAACTCAATTAAAATTTCGGCGGCGGTCGGCGGCGGCCATTTATGATTATCGTCCCCCAGAATTGCCTCGTTGACACTGGGAAACCTTCAATTCATACAAAATTGGGAAGAACGAATAAAAGTAATTAGTCTTTGGTGAAGCTTATCCTTGTAATTTTACCTACGGAATGTAACTGATTGATAGATGTTGAAATCAAAGGTGTTAATTAAAATTTACCCGACTGACAAGGTGTCTGCGACCTTTTCGTTAACATACTTTGTTCTTTGTTCATTTATAATTCGCGGAAGCTTCTAATACACTCCACCTAGCTGTTTGTAAAAGACTAAAGAATATTCTAGAAATGTCTAGTAATGTTTAAAATAAAAATATAAATTGTCACAATTTCAATTGCTTTCACCGTTCAAAGACTGTTTCTGGATAATATTATAAGAATCATCCATTCAAGTAACCTACATACTGCAGTGCTGTTTGGTTCAATCAGGTCACTATAAACAGAAATTTCGATGCTCTGTTTGAATGATATTTCACATGAAATTCGACAACATTAATAAAAGTCTATCGTTACAAGCGAATTATAAATTCAGAGCCGGATAACCCCTGAAGCTGTAGGATTTAAATTAAATGCATCATTTACACGGATTAATAACAAAAAGTGCATAGTAATTCCGTAGGTGTTCATTGATTTTAATATTTATCCGTTCCAATTTTAAACTCAGGTAAGTTGATGGATTTTGATGGTTAGTTTCCAAGATTACCTTCTATGTATTTATATACAAAAACATTAACTCAAAAAACATTTTGTTATTTATATTTGAATTCAGGAATTTATATTTGAACGAATGTAAGAAAAAATCTAACACACACCCACACCGTAATTGAACCACTTAAGTATAAAGTATGTACAAATTGATCCTATTATATATTAATAGTACCATTATAATAAATATCATAAACCAATAACTAAACTGAATATGTAGGCACGAGTTCAATTCGCTCACTTGTTAAAGGGTACCAAAGGGCCTGGCTGCATTCCCTCTTTGGACAGCTAAACTAATTCTTTGTCCAAAATAAGAACCAGCTATCGGGTCACCTGTCACGTCAGCCAAGAGCGATATATATTAACGTGTTTATATCTGTTACAATAAAATGACTGAGTTGTGGATTAATTATATTTTATTGGATTGCTTTTTAAATTGACACATTAACTTTTCAATATTCCACAGAGTAGAGAGAGTAATAGACAAGTGTCACAGATAATGAAAAAAAAAACATTAGACGGAAGGCTCGAAATTTAAATTGTACAGATAATATATTTTACTTCAACAATATCATTAGGTACAAGTATAGAAATTTCATAATTATAGCATCAAACTAATATTCTTCGTGAGTTAACAATGTTGTGCTTTGTTCTTGCTTGAAAACAGACTTATTTGTGCAGCTGAATCTATAAACAGCTAGTGTGAGACTGTTCTGGCTGTTTAGACCATCTGAAACGTAAATAGTATTTTGTAGAAATTGCATTGTGTGCCCATTGCGATATTCGTATTCAAGTTGGAAGAGTGAGAGAACAAGTTGGGAATTAGATGAAGAAAGAACAAGATAGAAGTCTGAAGATTTCATAGGTACAACGTATTTAAATTTACCACACTTAGCACTATAATTAAATACCTAGTTGTACAATATAAAGTTTTTCACGTATGCGACCCTGCGATTTTTAAACTAGGGAACACTTGTTTCTCTAATTATCTCTCTAATGAACGAAGTTAGAAACAACTGGTGTTTCGTTTGAATAGAAATATTTCATTAAAATATAAAATACTGTTATGTTAAGGAAAATGTACACAAGTTTTCATACTACTTGGAATTGGAATATTCAAACGAATGATAATAAATGTATACTAGTTCTTGAGTATTTATTTAAACTATTCTACATTTAACAGTCGTCAAACCTCGTGTGTTATGAGTTAGCAGATGTCTATCGCATATTAATGGAATCTGTCCAGGATGTCAGCCCCAGAAATTGATTATATGCGTCTAGTATATTGATGACTGTAAAAGAATTCTGACCGACCGTACCTCAGGCATGGTACCTAGTGCATAATTTCATAAATATGACGATGAAAAACTAGAGGTGTGTGTTTTCGCTTTACCTAATAAATTAGCGAATAAAGCACGTTAGGCTTGACAGACAGTAATTATAATTTGATATTTGATATTTGAATATCATTCAACTGTAACTCAGACATTTCTATTCTTTGAAGTTGAAAATTTGTAAGCCAATTGGAACATTAAGTGACCTATAACGATCATTGTAATATCCTATAAAGGTTTGTTTAGAAATAAAATATTAATCCAGTGTTTTACATGTAACTAATTCGCCTTGGTTAATGATCCCCTATAAAGTGCATGTTATAGGTACTGTATCTGATTACATTATACCAGATTTAATGCGTTTGCGGTTCTGATAAATTAATTACTTTAATCTACCCAGATACTCAGTCGATGATTGACAATTAGGTTAATTAATTACCACGTCATCGAACAGAAACCGTTAATTGGGTCTCAACATTTATGAGCTCTCCAATTTTTACCACGTTTTATGTGAAAAGCATTTTTTTGTTCAGTTTTATCGACCTTTTTCTGCATAAACAAATGTACGAAATCTTTGTAACAATTACTCAATAACCTGATGATAGGTACACGCTGAACACCGGTTGGGAGATTTGAATTGAATTTGAATATACTTAGCGCTGATTGCAGGTACGTACAACGTAAGCAGAGTGGTAACAGGTGAACTAAATTCATGAAATTTACAACATTTTCGTTTCGCGAATTGTCTCAAATCAAAAACAAAAACTTGTCCTCATGATTTTTTTATTCGCTGTTACATCGAGTGACATTTAATCACAAAATGCTCAATATTTCTATAAGTCCCCGGGCGACCAAATCCAACCATTAGTTTAACACCGCGGGTAAACGTATATTATATCACTGTACTTTCACATTCCGAATACGTCGTATCGGCATTTTCAGACCGTCCCAAGCTCCTTTTACTCTACATATCGCCTGGTAATTGGACAAAGGTGCCCCAAGGGTCGCTTACCCTCGACTTAAAAAACTCGACCTTCACCCAAGTGACGCGAGTAAGGACTTATTATGATGTCAGTCTAAAGTTCTCTGCAGACTGACAAAAATATTGACTGACAGCTTGTAAATTAAATTTTAATTAAATAAATAATATAATTGCAAATAAAATTCACTTAAACTTAAGCAAGATGCAGACAGACAGGGTGAGTGCCTTTTTAAAATTATTGCACTGTATTGAACAATTACGCACATTAACGAGATCTGAATTTTCCATTAGCTCATCGCCATTTTGAATAGTTGCTGTTTTGTAATCAATACGAAAGTGGAAAATTGAGTTTAGTAGCATACTGTATAAAACAGAAGCCAAATACAAGCTTTCCATTCGAACAGACATGCACTTCCACACCCCGGACCTGTTGAATTGACAATATGAAAAGCAAGAGCAACATTCCTTTAACTCCTTCGAGATATCGCTTGGCACTTGTAATTGTCCAAATACGCCTTTAAAACCCGCTTATACTCAATTTACAATTGTCTGCATTTACGTAAATTATCTCAATTATGTCAAACTGAATTTCTTTCAAAATGATGAGTAATAAAGACGATGAATGTAGAAGCATATGAAGTTGCTAAGGATAGATATGTTTGGCTTTCAGTGCTCATTGACTACGTCATTAGGGACCTGGCGTTACGACTATTGATTCCAAATAACCCGAACTAGGCACTCAAACATCCACATCACGGAGACATGAAGACAAACTTCATAAAACTGCGATTCCCATTTTATATCTATCAAACTTTATTCCTCTCATCACTTTGAATAGAGCGCCGTACATTTATCTCAATCCATTCAGTTGAGAACATCTCGGAGCCTGATCGATCGAATGGAGGGGACCATTTATAATAAAAACGGAACAGGCCCTCAGTACTACGGCGACATACGACCCGGAACGCTATTGATGAATTGGACACTGCTTTTTGCGGGTCCCAGAAACGTTACACCAGAAATGCAAAAGACTGGTCTTTCAATAAAACTATTAGACAGTCTTATTCGAGTCTTATTTCAACGCAAAACTTTACATATTTTAAATTAAGAATCCAAATATTTGATAGTAAAAGATAAAGTTGTGTTGCGTCTTATAAGAAAAGGTGAACAGGGGAAAAGACAGTGATTCTCAAACTGCGCTGTGGTTTTTTATCTATTTATAGTTAGGCTCTGTTAAGGATATGGCATTATGGTATAATTAGGCTCGCGTTTGATTAGGAATTCACTTGATGGTAAGTATTTAGGTCTAGGACATAGCACACTGACCTAGAAAAATCGTACTTAATTCCATGTTATACGTATCGGGAATATACAAACAGGTATAGAGTTCCATATGAGAGGCTGCATTGGAAGCAATTTATATTTACTTGTAAGACAGCGCACGCTACGGCTTATAAGTAAACGGACAAAAGTGTACTGAAATAAAAAATATGTTAATAGGTATGTCACGTGAGACATATCACTCAGTCATTCTCATTCACAGTCAGTGAGTCAGTAAGTCATTCTCAGTCAGTCAGTGTGTCGCGAATCGAAGTTATTGAAGAAATATGAAGGCAAAGTGAGCGCGTCGATGGTAAGGATATTTTTCTTCGCTGTAATTTGATATAAAAGATTGATTACACTTTCAGGCGTATTAATGCGTTGCTCCCTCTACTCTTTTCGGAAGTGGGGCAAGAAACATTATTTTTTCATATTGAATTCATTAATTCACGTTTTAGTAACAAAACACATGTTTTATTTTTATTACCTGTGTTGTTTGTTGACAAGTGTTAGCAAGTGCGAGTTATTTAAAGTTTTAAGTTATAAAATGCACGTAACAAGTCTAAGGTGCGCTCCAGAATATGAACCTAGATCCCCCAAAGTAGGAGACTGAATTTCAAACCACTAGGCCAGCACTGCTTATCCCGTAATGTACGTTATCCAACCTTAATAGATGCGGTTTGTACCACATGCGGGCTGTGAAAGCTAAATTTAAAGTTTCTGTAAAGTAAAATTTGCACGAAATGTTATTTTCTGCTTTAAATATAATGTTAGGACATTTCATACATTACCATCTGGCTCCAAGCGGGGCAGAGCCTGAATTATGATGACAAGACTGCTAATAAATGTACATATACATAACGACATTTACATACTTAAATAGATTATTTTACACTAAGATACAGAAGAAACACTGCGTATTTGTTCCCATCACACAAATATATGCCCTCGCCGAGAATCGAACCCATAACCTCGCGTTCCTCAGGATGAGTATTATTAATGTATCAAATTCGAGATAATCGTGAATATACTGATAATTAACATGGCTTCCATCAAAGTTGTTAACGGTTTCATTAAAGCCTTTTCAAGACGTTAAAAATGATTTATGGTTGAAAAGTAACAAAATTATAATAACTTATCAAAGTCACTGTGGACATTACTTGCGGTGGGGTTCCGTGGAACGCCGATCCTCTTAATATTATAAACGCGAAAGTTTGTGAGTATGGATATTTGTTACTCTTTCACGCAAATACTGCTGCACCG
>DWQT01001804.1:0-15658 GCA_018244895.1 Myscelus amystis hages
GGGGGGGGGGGGGGGGGGGGGGGGGGGGGGGGGGGGGGGGGGGGGGGGGGGGGGGGGGGCGGGCGGGGTGGCGAGGGAGGCATCTTGTTAAGGAGTTTAGAATACAATTCACCGAGTATTGATGTCTCGCGGGCTTTTTTTTATTAATAGACGTACAAAAACACCCGCAGTCAGTGTGGAGGGTTTTTTGGCGCATTATACGGACGAAACGAGGCCATGTAAAGTGTCTTTTGTTTAAAATATACAATATAATATCAAGCATTGAGAATATGATACGGACATTGACAATGCACGAGACAAGCGAGAGATAGTATCACATTCGTTACACAATAGAAAGTTGTCTAGGATTTGGGTGGAGTAAAAAATGAGCGTGAGCAATTTCAATACATGTGTGTGTACATAATAAAATGCGTGGGTATTCGGGGGTCAGACGGATCGGGAGTGGAGGGAGGGTAGCGGGTAGCGCGTGCGGGGGGGGGGCACTCTTCATTCCCATTTAGCTACTAAATTGTAGAGCGGGAGGAGGGCATGATTATGTTTACTAACCCCGGCCCCGCGCCCCTGGGTCTAAGCGGACCGAATTAACACACGATCTTTGTCCCGGGGCCCGCCCGGCTGCCCGGCCGATACGAGCACGCCGATCGGAACGCTGGAACTGTTCAGTACGTACACATCGACCTTCTCTACGTGAATAATGAAATAACTTTTTGGCGAACAAACTCCACTGCAAGGTACATAATATGACCACCTATTAAGTCTTGCAAATAAGAACTTTGAGAAGTCGTCACACATCTATAAATATAATTAATGAATACCTAACATGGATATTGCTGTATATGTTCTGGTCTTTGTGTAAACAGTAGACACCACAGGAGGCAAATACAATCGGTTTCCATTATATGAGTGGTCATACTTAGCTGGCCCTTGGCCCTTCGTTATATATTGTTGTAGTGTTCTTTTTGAAAGGTTGTGGACAACTCAAATAATTCCAAGCATCAAATTAGTTGATCGTCCACACTTCTTTGGGATTTTCAGAAAAACGGACCCTTCAACAGCGGAGTCAGGTGTGACATGATCATAGGGAACGTATGCGAGACGATGCGGCTGCCACAGGTTCTATGCTTGCGACAGCAATGAGGATTGATTGAAGGGCTACGACAATAAACAAAATAGACGATTGTTAAGTTTGAAAGATCAATATACTGGCCTACATCCAATCGCGAGTATGTCGAGCACACTTAGTACATCGCGACGTGGCCGTTATAAGTATCCTAGTGGCCATACAACTTGTAGGGTCATTAACACGCGTCGACACTGCAGTTGTCGGCATCCTTTTGAATCCTCACAACACAATATTGTAATGAAAAAAATCTACACTTCACGCAATGAGCATTATTAGCATAGTAGCACTAGTCCTCCACGAGAAGATGATTGATTTAAACGTAATGTATATCTTAAGAATCGCATGGGTGAAAAATCATTTCATATGAGAGTCAGCACACGAAGAAGTAGACACTTTGTGCAATGTTATAAATAGATCTGTTAAAACAATTTACTTCCCATTACAATAATCAAATCAAACGTTTACTCTAAACAAAATAAAGTAGCATCCATGAGAAATTCATGGCTAAGTATTCCTATATTGAAATATACCTAACATCGAGAGTGAATCATCGTGCATTATTTTTCCTTGAAACATTTCCAATTAATGAGACCAAATATGAGTTGGCTTAAAAACGATCTGTCACTATTACGAGACTTTCCTTTTACCGAACGCTTTCGGCGCACGGTAGATACAATAGAATACCGTCCCAGAGACTGTTGCTATGCGGTGGTTTAAGGTCAACATGTAGGTAGTTAAGCAAAATATTAAAATTTATCACTTATACAATTACACCTACTGCCCCCATAGGAGTAGGCAAACTCTAAGGATTTATTTCTACTTTCATCAAATTCGTTATCCAAAGCTTGACTTTTAGAGGTTGCGTTGACCCGGTCTTCCTCTCACATTCGTTGTATCGAAGTGGCACTCCGAAGCCCATTTCTTGCGTTGTATGATCTTTAATATTTACAATTATTGTTTCCACGAGTGGTATAGATTCAAATGTGTTGGAACCGAGACGTTTTCGGTGCGTCGAAAGGCGTACAAAAAATTTAAATAATAAAAACAATTGCATGAATTGTGTTTAACTTGTTGTGTGCAGCACACCATGACTGGACCAGATTCGACTTGAGGTGTCATGAAGAACATTTAATTTTAGCAACCTCATTAATTATTTCGACGTTTATCGGCCGGTACACTGACCAGACTAAAATTGGCAACATTTTTCCTTAATCATATTAGACTGATGTTAACTAAATATATCATTTTATCCGTAGTTGGAGGAAAAAATACATTCACTTAGCGACATCTACCTGGTCAAGTTTATTGAATTCATAGTAAAAAAATAAGTAGTAGTACACTACAGATTTATTTAATGCGGTGTACAGAGGCTCTATAAGCGGCATTTTTGAGTTCTTTTTTTTGTCTCGTTTCTTCTCGAAAAGTTCGACTGATGACAGACAGGAACAACACTAATAAATCGACACGTATAATTTACGTGCTTGAACAAAACAATATGGAAGGATTTCTCAGATACATCAACTTACTCCAGGTGAATATCGTGTAACACCGACTCTATGACTGGTTTGTGATCGTAATTAAATTACAATAGTATTTTTATTATGACGGATGGACGTATTTTTGCGATTAGGTCTGGTGATCTCGTGTGTTATGATGAACGCATAAACGCCTTCAAATATACATACCTACGTACAATGGCGAGGTGTGGTTTTGTTTGAACTTTCCAACGTTCTTTGTGAGCGAAAAATCACTTTGTCTAATTAAGTTTTATAGACGAGTAGATTCGGTCGTCTCTGTCGATTCGTCCACGAATTGTTCCAAGTAAGCAATCAAGTGGATCGTGAGACTTAAATGGCGTTTGAGAACATCGACGTCGGTTTGTTCCAAGTCGCGTGTCCAGTGTGAATTAAGGCAAATTGTATTTGCCCTTACCATCGTGGATTACAAATATTATAATTGGTACCGGCATACAATATACATTAAAAACAAAGAAAATCAATAGAACTATAACATCGATCTTTCATTAGAAGCCTATTAAAATTCGGTAGTTCAAAAATTAGAACCGGTCGGACGAGTCGCGACGCGCGCCCGTCTTTATCAATTGTATCGATGTCTTTGGCGTAATTCATTATGAAAGTGGACAATATAGTTAGCTGAATTGGACAAATTTATTTTCATCATTTAGTGTATCATGTTTTCTCAGTGTTATTTTTATGGAAAGTTATATTTTATCGTTTATCTCATTACATATCTCCTTTGTTTACAATGTACAGATTCAGTCCAACCCAAAATCGATGGTTTATTTTATTTTGCAAAAGACTCAATTACGCCGATCCGCCACTCACTACTCAGAGGTTTTGGATTATATAACTAGATAGGCAAAGCGTTTCAGTTCCGATGGTTCCTCTTAGATATTTGGGCGTTTTATTATGTCTAGCATAATTGTCACAAAATAATGAAAACCACTGCACAACCCTTGATTTGCAAATTGTATTAACATACTAATCATATTCCGATTAGAAAAAGTACAAAGCAGATTGTTATTTCAAATATTTCGATCGTACGAATGCTAATTACATATATCATAACCATACATTCAGATGTTTGATATGTATATAAGAATATCTAGGCAACCAAACTAAAAACTCGAATAAAAAATCCCACGTAATCACGTAGGCAGGTCCCGCGTCTGCAAAGTTGCGAGTAAATAGCGCCATTCAACTGGAGGGTCGTCTAATGAAAGTCGATGAGATGAATGTTTCGGTTTTAATTAGAATTGATTAAAGTCGCCAGCTCGATTCCCGGCGAGTGTGCGCAACCTGCCGCTTTCAAATCCGACGTTTAATCGTGGAGAGCTATGTAACTGGGTAGTTGGGGAAAAGTTGCGACGTTATAATTTTTAAAGTCTAATTAAATTATTTCGACCTTTCCCGTTTATACATTATCCATGTGTATAACATTAACCGATATCCGCGTGTAACAGACCCTTCTTCAGACAGGCACATCTTGGTATGTGCTTTAAGCCTTACTATAGGACGATATCCGTGTCTAGTAATGGAAAATGAGTCGATGAATTTTAATATAAATGTGATACCTCACATAGAGGATGCGGTAGTTTAGTACGATAGGATAATTGTGCGTTATATCATTATACAGGTACAGACAACGCTACTGTGAACGACCGTGTAATATATTTTTTATATTATTTAGTGGGACAACTATTAAAGTTTACGTTTTGAGCGTCGCGAGCGGCAGCTGCGTTCAATTATTTCAATGTCAAACGGGCACACCTTCCGCGGACAGCTGCCCCTTTGTCCGCGTAGAGCTCCTCGATATAGGTACATGTCCGAGAGGAGTGCACAATGATATCTATATTTACTGGAGATTAAGATTTGAAAAAAATCCGCTTGAATTGCATTTGGTGCACTTTTTGTTGATAACGATGTGTTCTACACAGTCGTAGTAGCGCATTATTTTGCTCCTAATCAATAGTTTTCGGAGCTCAAGCCATATAAACCATTTTATGGATCTCTTATTTACAATTTGGGTTACATTACTGGAGTGTTATTTAGTATTCCATACTAATATTTCTTTTATAAAATATAACCTATGTATAATACTGGTGAAAATTCACAAAATCGGATCAATAATAATAATTGAGGCCACACGAGGCTATCTGATTTCAAATTAGACAATTAAATGCCCGTACATAACGACCGGACAGATGGCAGTGAAGTTGATATTACACCGTAGTGAACACAGTAAATGAATAATTAATTTGACATTCTCAGAAACTTTAAGAGATATCCTATATGACATAGACAGATAGGCGACAGATTAAATTCCTTATTATATGAGTAGCACAAAGCCTACATATTAGTAAAGATGTTTCGAATTTTTTTCTAAAAGTTTCTTGGCTCCGCCAATCGTACTCTCCGTATGTACTACCCTTATTTTATACATTGTGTTGTAAAGCGATTGAAAGTAATGTTTGCATTCCCTGGGACTGGAACGTAACAATATGTATGTGTATAAACGTTAAAAGTTCAAACAGCGGTTCAGTCGGTGAGGCGATAAATATTCCGCGTTCTCGAACGTTCCACGTCAGCGTAACGATACGGTGGCCAAGGCCTATGCAAACTAAAGCTGGTAGTCGCACTTATCGTGGGGAATCGTCGCATTTGCGTGTTCGCGTGACCCCGCCGTTCGCGTTTATAGCCACGTTGAGACGTCGGATCGAGTTCACGTGAGTTTACGAGTTCGATGTTTATCTTGATCAATTTCATAGTAGCCGAGCGCGCGCACAAACAATTGTCTAGCACGAGTCAAAGTTGTACGTTCTAGGCAATGTGATAATTGCCGTTACAAACTACCCACTTGTATAATATTATATTTCTGTATACCTTTCATAATTTACCTTCCCCATATCGTATTATGCATGTGCAGTTACATGCTTAAAAGTCGATCCTAGCTGGTGCCATGGAAACGGAGTAGCACTGACTTTAGCAAAAATGAAAAACTTTTTAAAATTTACACCTCTTGGGCGATACTTTGAGTCCTGCGCAGAATGCAACAATATCCTTTTCATTAAAAATGTCGTCTTTCTACAATTTAAACCCAGCTACATTGTATCCATAAATCTCCTTACGAATGTATTAAGAATCTGGTAATAGGTTTCCTTTGCCTACTGTACAAACGTCGCTGTGACGTCACCACGTTCGGGTTTCAAGTGATCGTGCAACGGCAGTGGTTAACGACAATAAACCGATTCGACCAGTTAAATAGGCTCACCCACAGAAATGGGAAAAAAATCTGAAAAAGATGTACTGAGAGTTATTCAAGGGTAGCAGAAATCTCAAGTTCGAACAATTGATGTACCGTTTAATAGACTTCGAATGTTGTACTGCGGGTTGTGTACTATTAGCAATTGCTACAATCTGCATTTGTGACGGAGGATGGGTGCAGATGTAAGAACCCTGCGGTGATCAATTACGTCGCACAATAAAGTGAGAATTGTTAGAGGTGGCCCCCTGTTACCGTGAAAATAGTGTTTGTTTCGGCAGACCTTTCGGCAGGCAATCATCAGCAGACCTTCTGATCTAGTGGATTGACACCCGTACTGCTAAGACGGAGGTCCTGGGTTTTATTCCAGTCGGAGACAAACATTTGTGTTATGAGCGCATTTATTGTTATGTCTGGATGTAATAAAAATACCTATATAAGTATGAAAAATATCTATATAAGAATAAAAAGTAAATTTTTAATGTGTTTTTTTTAGACCAGTACTCCTTTTAAATTGAAACATTAGTGAGGATATGATATCTTGTGTCAGAAAACGATAGATATGTATTATGAATGGAAACCCACGGTGAGCAGTACATTCTCATAGCCGGTCTCTATATAGGATAATCTTCTATTTATAGAGAGAGAAGAATCATACACGCGTTTAGGCGCACGGGGCGGCGTGACGCAGCCGGCTGCCAATGGATGTATGAACATATTATAAAAGCTAAATTTTCCTACATAATGAAAATACCTTTGACCATATACTCGGTTCACCTATTGCTATTGCTATCTACTAGGTGACCGATTCATAAACATATTACACGGTCTAGACAGACTTATTTCATTCCTCGCACACCGCGCTGAGCGTCGGATAGATATTACGAGAAATATGTAATACATATATACATAAATAAATTTTAAGTAATATAAATCAAAACGATATATACACATACATACAACTATATATACACACGTATATACACATACATACCATAGCTTCTCTATACTGACGAAATGGTGAGAATATCTCTTAACTAGAGTGTACTATGATTAAGTATACGTTGTGTGTGGGTGTGTGTGTTTGTGTGTGCGCTAGTGTTTTTTGATCGAGTGTTCGAGTTAAAATATCGATCGGATCGCGACCGCTAAGCAAGCGAGACTAGTACCTAGATACCGTCTCGTCGCGATGGAAGTTTACTATGGGCACGCGTCATACCGCGGTGTTTACTCACTTTGATGCTTATCAGCTAATTGTATAAGCGGGTTGGGCAGGTCCCGCCTCCTGTAGAAGCACATGACCTTCGCCTCCACGTTGCCTGACGGTGTCTTGTTCAGTTCCTCTATCCGCCGGATTTGGTACGGAGACGTCGACGACGTCTCGAAATAGACGCAGTCTGTGAACAAATAAATTATGACGCTGTAAACGATGCCGCTCGTGTAAACAATCATTGAAATTTTCATAGTAACGTGCAAGCTAGATAGATACACACATGTACATTTATCGCGCAACTTTTGCTCCACGAATCATATCGTAACCGGATGGCTTTAGGACTTTTACGCAGATTCTTCACCGCCTTCAACGGTGGCAATCAGAATATTTATATTCGAGGTAGACGTTATTGTGAATTGTATGAATATTGAAAAGATCATAATCGGGAACAAGGTGCTCGTCTACGTATTAATTACGCTAAAAACGCTTACGTTACGCAAATCCACTTTCACAATAACAGTTGTTCGCCGGCAGCCGTATTGTAATATCATATTACTGATTCACTCATTACTGGGAGGTCCTAGTTAACTGCTAACATTTTATGTAATTAACATTACTTTTTCTCAATTGTTTAAATTAAGCACCGATAATATTTTGCAACAATTCGCTCATGACCCTATGACGGTGTCCATATCCCACAGGCAGTACGGGCCGCCCTCAATCCAGACGGTACCACGACCCACGCGTGCTTTTCTCATTTTATTCATCAACAATGCACTTTGATTAATTGCATGCTTTTTATTCGATTAGGAGACGATTAGACCGAGAACCAAATTCAACGACACCTCAAAGCAAGCTAAAGTGGCGTTCGGCTGACCTTTTTCGTGAAAGCGTCAACGCTGCGATTTCATATATGCACGATTTCAGTATGAGGTGGAATCAGTATCGAAAGGGTGCAGGTAGAAGCTGGCAACAGCGACCCGAGGATAGGCGCATTGGCACACATTAAGGGAAGGTTTTGTTTAGTGGTAGACTAGAACAAGATATCAGCACTGACATAAGTCTGTACAGCCACAGCTCTAAAGTATTTAGTTTGTTGGCGCTATAAATAGGTTTATGCGTTGATAGTTCACAGATATTACGTATAAAAAATAAGTGTTAATATCATTCATTCATTCTTATTACCAGTTGGCTGCAGCCTTTTTTGCGATCTTTTGCTGGCCGGTCTCTCGTGCACTTGCGCGAGCAGAGCCGCGCGCTAGCGCTAGTATTATATTCTAATATAGGCGAACGCGAGAGACGTCTCAACCTACAACGGCGGCGATTTGGTACCTCCACGCGGAGAACAAATAAAAATGGCGCACACTACCGTTACCCCATACAACACAGCACGGCGCAGGAGAGCACAATGGCTCACGACAGCTCTATACTAAACCACATTTAAAGTAATCACTTCGGTCTCGCACTGTGTTAGTGCGGTATGTGAATTTGAGTACAAAGAAATATTTCTTACAGCGACTATAGCGATTACCGTAAACGATTCTGAAGCTAAATAGATGCGTAGTTACCGTAAGGTTACATTGCCGTGTTATAAGTTAATATGTTGTATTTTATTAATAAAGTTTAATTCTCAACACAGTAGATATGACAAATTGCGAAATTATCGACAATAGAGAATTAATTTGAAACGCCTTTTGATACAACATTTACTTCGTTCGAGCGGAGTATAATTAATTTTACTACGTACAATACGCAGGTTATATCCCGCAAGCGACGATTATTATGGTGATTTTAGCCGTCATTAACGATTTTATCGAGATTTAAAACGGACCGGTGGTCCGTCTAATTAAAGGGTCATTGCCATCGCGCGCCATAACAACGTTCGCGGTGCATTTACAAGAGTTAAGGTCAGCCGGTCAAACGAAAATTCATATATATTACAACAGATTTGAATAGAGTAACAAAGCGTTTCCTATATGCAATCTCGATGACCAATCACTTCGGCGAATACGCTGTTTCGATTTGGACTCGAAAATGTGAAATTTTCATATGTAACATTGTTTTGTTTGCTCCTATGCATCGAAGTCTTAAATAAAAATAAAGTACTTTAATAAAAAAATACATAATTAAATAACACCGCAATAGCATCGGATTTCTGACTAATTTGCGCTATCAACTAATCAGTTGTTAGCAAATGAAAACATCTTTGTGTTATTTAAAACGTAACAAAAATACCTATTGTATAAATGAGACCATAAACATGTACGTATATAGTTTTCTATGTTGCCAATAGAAATACAGAGGAATAGAAAAACTAAACATATCTAAGTAATATTATTAATAAACATGGATAATTGATTCAGCGTATTTCACCGTGTATGAAACTTTCCATTCTGGTGCGATCATGACCGAGCTAAAATTAGTGCACGGTGAGAAGTGGATTCACGTTTGTAATGTTCCAATAAGGACCGTTGCAAGTCTTGCGTTGAGATATTATTAATATAGTTTAACTGAGGAGTTTTTACAGCTTCATTTTTTTATCTACTCTTGAATTTTCTAATTAAACGAGTGTACAGTTAAACTGAATATGACCTTAATATCGTTAAGAGTAACTAGATTTTTTTGTGTTTATAATATAAACGAACGACAGCTGATCTGATTGTAAGCGAGGTACAGTCTAGGAGTTTGTACCAACCAAACTTGACCATTCATTTTCACTTTGAACATTTTACAGGCAATTCCATTCTCTGGAAGTCTGCATCAGAAACGATTTGACGCAACGCTTCGTCCGGTTGCATAGAGTATGCCTGGACGTAAGCTATCACCATATAATATCAGTTTACAGGTGTCCACTACAAATAGTGTATTGCTGCCACGAGAAGGGTTACAGTATTTTTTGTGTAAAGACGAAAAATATATATAACTTTAAATAGGACTAAGTAATTCGTGTCGCTGTTAGCGGGGCGCGGCGACCGTAAGTGCGGCGTCGGGCACGCTCCGTCGAGTGAAAAGTAAGAATGCAATACATTTTAATCCATAAGCGTCATTGCAGAAATTAACTCGAGAGAAATTCGGGAATAATTAGCGAATGATCAACGTTTTGTATACGACTTAAATAATAAATTCACTTGCCACTTTTTAATAACTCTTTGAATTTCAATTACTTGCAAATTTTTATTGAAGCAAGAAACGGAAAGTGAAATCGTGCTTAATTAAAATTGTAGTAATACTCCGTATAGTAGGATTAAAATTAAAGTAAATATATGCAGTTGTATTCGGTCGGGTAGCGGCGGCGCGCGGCGGCGCGCGGCGGTGGGCGGCGGCGGGCGTCGCCACTCGTTAGTGCTCTTGATGCACAAGACGAGCCCATTGTTCCCCGCCGCGGCCGCCGGTGTTTCTGCACTTGCATTTCTTATATTATTTTTTCTTTTGCAATTGATGCCGCTAGTCGCGAGATGGTTAAGCGAGATTAGTAGACGAGCTTAAACGTAAATATGGAAATAGGTACCGACTGGCTTATCGTCATTTTTTGGAAAATATAAAACAAGACAATATGAAATACAGGAAGAATAGGATCAATAAAAATTCAAGAAATTAATTTCTACAAACGGCGCTACAATGCTAAATGCGTATTGCGCAGCTAATACTTGCATATTTCATTGTGCAATTTGCAGCAGTGCACAACTGCTTTGTGAGAGTTCACGAAGCGCCCGTCAAAGCAGTTACCGTCGAAAAGAGTTGAAATGAAAAAGTTTTAGAACAGCTCGTTTGCATCAACGCAAACGTATTCGGAAGCTTGAAACAACGTAACGAGCCACCGTGAAACCGCACACCCGAAAACATATGCAACCGTAAAAAAATTCGCTGCTCGAGGCGGCCCGGCGGTGCGCAACCTAGCGACGACGCTGCAAGAACATCATACTATTGATAGCTATGTGCAAGTACGTGCCTACACAATATGCTGACGTAGCGGTTCATCTACATACAGAGATAGGCGACGGGGCACCGCGAACGTGGCGAGCTATACGCGCGCCGGTTATGTATACGTAAGTTGGGCATTATGCGGCTGATAGCGATGTTAACGCCCGTTCAGTTTTGCCAAGAGTTCGGGTGTATTTTTGGAACGTGTCAATAAGTAAGTGTATAGTAAATTTAGCCCGCCACATCATCATAGGAGGTCGGGACCGATTGGATTTCCTTGGTGAGATTTCGACATACCGGCGCGAGTTTAAAATGCGTCGGGAAACGTGGATAAAAAATCCGAGAAGATTGGTTTAAAGGGAAAATAATATATTTGGGTATACGTATTTTTCATGTACATATAACAACTATAAGTATACCATTAAAAAACAATGATAAGCCTAACCATTACATCAAAGCCAATGCCCCTACAACGGCACAAACTGACGTTGTACCACGTGATTCATTTATTTAACTAGACAACACCTATTTGGTTTGGCAAATTGTAAAGCTCAGAGGTATTATTTCAATTCACAATTTCACACACAGCTATCTGAATCCAAATTAGGCAATTAAATGCCTGTTTAATGGTAACCAGACAGGCTGACTTGGACTACAATATTCTGTGACTCAAATTACAAAATGTACATTTTCACACACGACTGTTACTAAAACCGTAATTGGCCCAAAATCCAACTAAATATATGAATGAAGCTGGAAACTGTGCACCATTTTAATTCAGTTATCGGGGAAACACGGTTGCCAAGATGATCGTTTTACAAGTGGCTTCAAAGTTGCAATTCGTAAGCCAACTGGTGGCGTATCGGAAGTCGCTACGAGGCTCCGAAGCGGGTGCCAGGTGTATGAAGCGCCAACTGCTCGCAGGCGTTAAGAATTGCAATCGGGCACGCGCCGCCACTAGCAACGGTGGGCGGGCCAACGAAACCGCACTGAGATTGTTTTTCGTTATGGCCGCTAATTACAATTATAGCATCGGATCGCAACTGTTACTGACATGTAAAGCAGCTTTAACACGTATATTACATATTATGTATGTATGTATGTCTATATGACGCGCTAGAAGTCCCGACGCGTTTGCAGCTCGCAAACGATCTGTATGGTTAGGCGACACCGGGCGTTGTCGGCACTTGGATAGCCGTGCTTCGAATGGCGGGTTAAGCAGTCTGTTTGAGTTATTATTGTTAAAGATCGACATATGGAAAGAGAAGAAGAGAATTTCTGAGAAATTCGAAAAGCATTGAAGTCAATATGTGTATGCGGTATAGCGTCGGATCCAACAAGTAGAAGACAGTGACCGAAGTTGGCGAGACACCTGCAGTGGACTTCGACCGTCTGAAACGTTTTACCAAATGTCGTTGTTCGCCGTGCACGCTAATAAGTAGCTCCTGCTACTGCTCTTGCAAGAGCTAACTGCAATTCGCAATGTATAAACATTATTGTTAGTGAATTGAATTAATTGACTAGCGCGCGCCTCGCCGTTCCCCTGTCGAATATACACGAAATTATTAGGAGGTAGAAAACTACACCCGTTTGTACTGCGAAGCGGTTGTCTATAAAATCATTTGTGTTGTTAGCGAAGGGTGCAGATACCGTATATCAGAAGCGACAATCAAAGTTCTCTAGAGTAACAACGCATCTGAATCAACTGCACTAGTAACAACATACACTGACTTGACTAATGTTACTTAACCGTCTTATTCCGGCAGTCCTGTTCAAAATGTATACTTTGTCTCCCTCTACTAGGATGGTAGAGGTGTAGAGATACGGTCGGCGATGGATGACGTGTTTATGTAGGTTGCGAAACACTTGCCTTGTATGCAAATATCGACGACCGATCACGTGGATAACTGTGCAAACAGATTTTAAGCATATTGCTCGACAGTGCCTACTATCATGTTTGAGTACTTACTTTGACAGTTTACTACAGTATTTCGCTAATAATCCTGCTGTACCAAGTCCTCTCTATGCAAATTTTTGAAAACCCCCATGCCACGTACAATTGTGGGTTCGAAAAAAAGAATTGCATTGAGCAATGACGGAGACTCTTATGTCGCTCAGATACTATGTATATACGGTACAAAATATGTAAACATCTCGCACATTTTTATATCTATAATAATTGAAATAAAGCATTCATCACAATATAAATATGTCATATATTATAATAAATAGCTATATGTAACGCCACGATTGAGTCATAGTTTTAAAGCGACAACGTAATGGAGCCTACTTTATAATTCATTTGTCTCTGTCGATCATCCGCTGAAGAGGTTTACGAGATGAAGGTGTGTACACACTAACCGACTTTAGTGTTTGTTGAATAAATAGCGGAAAAAGTTGTACTCGATGTGTTGACGGCTCGGAAATGGTTATCGAATAATAATATACATGTTGGTTTGGTCGGAGTTCAATGGTCTTGTGGTATTTGGATCGCGAGGCATATCTTTGTCGAATACACGTTAATCGCTATTGTTCTTATGACATTGGAGTGTAAATTTTAGTAGTTAATGAGTAATTTGGAAAATACGTAGTACCTAGTTCTGGGACAAAATGTCACCTTAGCGCAGACTTGCTGCGTTTTTTACGTCTCCACTCCCGATAAGAGTTGTCGTGGTCACGTCGGGTGCGTGTTAGGGAGAACGGCGCGGTGTTGAGATGGGCTAGTATTATGTAAAACAGAAGAGCGTCGCCGTCAGCATCGGTCCGGCTGTCGGCACACGTTCAATGAATAATCGTACAGGTTCCGAGCGTTTTGACGCCGCGCTCTGTCGCAGTGCGTACGTTACATATAAATTAGGGAGGGGCTGGGGGGGATGAAAGACGCGTGGCCGCTGCACAGGGCGCTCGCACAACAAGATGTGCATCATTTAGTGCGCTGCAGTGACTCATTACGGGGACTAAGGGCTGGTTTACATATCGTCACTGTGTACCGATATGCTAGAATTTTCATACGTTGTAGTTGACTATGTAACCAGTTTGAAATGCAGTTTTGAAGAGAATAGTTTTTCTATATAACCTGGTCATCCAATGGGAGCCGATGAAGAAACAAATGACGACGAATGTTACGACCCAATTGACACGACCCGCGATGGATAGCTTCACATGCACTTAAAATCACATAAACGCTACGAAAACCGCCGCACTTGGCGAACGCCCGTACATTCAAGAGCCGATCATTTCATTGAAACCTAGACGACTATGATTGGAGATGTGTTGGACCATACTATTACTATGGATATACATTTTTTTTATAGTGTTGTAGTAAATGTCAATATGTGTATATAATCGGAATAAAAGGCTTCATTATTCACTGGCTAACATGATTTACAATAGCCGTGTGCCGGGCGGAGGTATCTGTTGGCTGTTATCTCACGATAACAAAGACCAACAGTTACCACGTGATGTCTCTTTGTATTATGAGCGTTTTATTGCACTTTCTTTAATATGCACATTACGATCGCGATTGCTTGGTTGTCAAATTCTACGCATACGCAGTGGTTCTCAACAGTGGCTTGTATTGAAGAGTTCGTAGAACAGCATGTATGTACATATAGACGGTGGAAAGGTAAAAGTTACCAAGCGCCATGTTGCCAATCTCACAACAGAGCCGTTTATATTATACATTTAAATTTACTAAGAAAAATCGTACAAAACGCTATTAAAGGTATTTGAAAAAATCAATCAATCCTTGAATTTTTTTTAAATACCTCTAATAACCAATTTTCTGCGATAGTTCTCAGAAAAAATAAATGTATAAACAGCTCCGTTGCAAAATTTGCAACATGCATTGCATTAAAAAGGATTCATTTTCAAACAGCGAGATATTAAAACTCAGCCCACGTGGATGGTTTAATAGAAAAGCATTAAACTAACTGTACTTCTTTAATTTGGATTAATAATTTTGTGCAATCTTTAAATACGAGTATACCCATATTTGTTCAAATGATGTCTTTGTCTTGCTGAGATTAGATGCAAACTCTTTAACATAAAGTTGGTTGGTTCGTTTGCGTATTGGAGTATTATTTGTGTATTGGAGACGAACAAGTCTACGCGAAAACCAACGAAACTGCGTTTAGATTACGTGTGGATTATCGCCGTATTAGCGCTCCGAAGTGGTATTAAAAACAACCTGGGGAGGTATAGTCGTAAATAATTTTATATTGATAAGTGAAAGGAATACTTATTACCTACTGTCACAGCAGATATCTATGGAACGCTACGGAAAGCGAAATTTCTATATAAAATATTAATGGCTGCGAGTAAACTTGCTCGTATTGTGCATCGAGCCTCTATGCAATACCGGACATTTTAAATGTGGAAATTTCAATTAACCACTGCGACGTAGATTACAAGACAAAAAATCTTGAAGTCTTTCATAGAGGGTTTATGCTATTTATAGGTAATTTTGTCAGATTAGTATGCGTGTTATAGAATGTTTTTTTTTTTTATAATATTAACGTTTAAATACTAAGTGCAAGAATCTTTACATAGTACAAAACAAAGTCGCTTTCGCTTCCTGTCCCTATGTATGCGTAGATCTTTAAACCTACGCAACAGAT
>DWQT01001805.1:0-15657 GCA_018244895.1 Myscelus amystis hages
TCGGGTGCCACACGCCATACACAAAAGATATCCATGGCACCACTGTGGTGCCATTCGCACGGAATCGGTTAAATTAGCTCCAGTATTTAATTAACACTTGTATCAATACAATATACAAACATTTTGTTTAAACAATAAATTTATATTCTATTACAGATTCATTAAAAATTATAATAATTTTAAATACATACATAGAAATACCAGTAGGTAAATGAAAAGGGATTACTAACTGTAACTAAATATACTGAAAATTTTGATTAGTGTGTTAATAAATTATAATATGGACAATGAATTCAGAAATGTGTGGTAACATAGGGTGGTTAGTAACATTCTACATTCATATAAATAATATACATATATCATGGTCAGTGTTAGAGATGGCTTTTATCAATAATAAGTTAAAAATGACAATTGTATAGCAGTTCAATAATACCTATGTTAGTTTCAAAATTATATGAATGTAGTATATTACGATTATCATGTTTTTTGGCACGATAACTTATCTATTTATTATACTCTTATAAGGAACATTCAAAATTTAATGGAACAAAATAAGTTTAGTTTAGGATTTATTTTTACTGTTGACTTTATTATAAATCTTTGTTTTAAAAATGAATATCAAAATAAAATGTTTGTTTTTAAGTAGGTAAATAATTATTTTAATTATGTACAAAAAACAATAGAAAATAAGAATTTATCAATTGAGATTTTTAAAATAACAATAATCACAGCAAAATTTGGTTCAGAACATAAATCTAATAGGTGTGTCCAGGTACACTGATTAATTGAACAGTACCTACTTATAGAAAACCCTTGATATGTGGTTGGCTGTTGAAAACACTTCATGCAAGAACCAATAAATTAACGTACATAACAAAAGTGGCAAATCGTATTGAAAATAAATATCATTTTTGGACTGCCCATTATACTCTGTTTAACTTAATAGTAATTATAAATACGAACATTTAAGTAGAGTTAAGATAGGTATTTACATATATTGAAATAGGTTATGCACCTAGTGAGAGTACCTAGTTAAGTGTGAATTGAACACACCCACACACCTCATTATGTATAGCTATTGTGAAACACGAATTTAAAAAAAATCACTATTGTCAAAGAAATACCCAAGAAAGATTCGTCCAGGGCATCGGAGCCCAACGCAGTTGATTACATTAATATATATACATACTCACTTTGTTAAATTTTAATTTCACAATAATGCTAGATAAATAGCTACTTAATTAATATGGTATAGTATTCAAAAGTTGAGACTTTCCAAAGTTGTCATGAACTTTTTAGCTTCATAAAAAATATTGCAATTTCTATTAAACATCCGTAAATTAATACCTACTACAACTTTGCGAATAATGCGACAAATACTGATAACAAACATCACCATTAAAAGACAATAACACGGGTAATTAATTAACAATTCGAAGTACGAAATAATCTAAATTGAAATCTTAATCCATGATAATTGCGAACACGCCTAATAAAAAAAGGCATATTCCTTAATAGGTAACTCAATTATAAATGGTGCAATAATAATTCTGCGTGCATTTCTATTTCACCGCCACATTCAACAGTGGTTCATTGTCTTTGGTATTTCTAGAAATCACAGGACTAGTGTTGTTAACTGGACTTTTAAAATACATTGCAACAGCAACAGTTACAAGACCAATCGAAAGTATAGTACACCATGTTATTACAATGTGAAACAATATATAACATACTACAGCAGTTATGATGAGTTCCAATGCACTCGCATAGGTTTTTAATATGGAATTGAGGTTCTTTAAAAAGAAGCTTGTGACTATACCTACGATTGCACTATTGACTGTTATGAGCAATACAAAAGTGTCACCTAGTGATGCAAAATCTTCAAAGATTGTACCTAGTTCGCCCTTATACATTAACACAAAAAAGTTGCAAATCACCGAGTCAATGTACATGAAAACGTTTTGTAGGAAGATGTCTACGTGAGCTCCCTTAGTTTTTAACAAGTATTCATTGTAAGTTCCAGCCAGACATGAGCAAAAGTTCTGAAAGTGAATTGAGATGAAATAAATGTTGAAAATTTGTTTGTTAAAAAATATACTGAAAGCTCCGTTTCCTTCGCGCAAGGTGTCCGACATCGGCCCGGATTGAATTATTGCAGCGTCAAAATTTTTTATCATACACCCCAGTGTTAATATTCCCAGGGATATCCACTGGAAACATGTTAATTTTTTGTTGAACAGGCACTGAAATGCGAAAAGTGAAATGTTAAATTAACTTTTCAAAACAGGCAAGCACATCGAATCTGTATAAAGCAATGAAATGATTTTTTTTATAATTAAGCGTATTTTCGTGGAAAATTATCTGTCTTACCTGAAACAAAATAGCCGTAAGAACCACTCTGAATTGAAGCAAAACATAATATGATGTAGGATCAAAGTGGGATAAATTTATAAAGGCTAAGTTGTTGTAGAAACAATACAATAATGATGGGATGAAGTATAACAGCAATAAATTGTAGTTGATACATATTGCTCTGAAGACGTTTGGTTTTTTCCTGAAATAAAAATGAAAGTAAATATATTTCATACAAAGAAATATTTCAGTATTTTTTTTTTTTATATAAATATCTTAGGACAATTTCACACACGGCTGTCTGATTCTAAATTGGGTCATTTATTGGCCTGTGCTATGGTAATCAGTCAGCTGATATACTACATATATACATATTATATAATACTTATATAGATATTTTTATTACGACCAGAGACAGAACAAACAAATGTGCTCATCACACAAATGTTTGTTCTGGGTGGGAATCCAACCCACGACCACCGGTTTCACAGTCAGGATCTCTAACCGCTCAACCACGAGGTCAGTCAATTCAGTATTATTTAGGTAGATATAGTTGAAAATAATGCTTTACAAAAATATACACTTATCAATTACAAATAAAATAACGATGTTGATTTTAATAATTCAAAAATGTTATTGTCGCAGTGGCAAATTGATGTCACAGCTGAAATATCGGAATTTGTTTAAATAAGGTTACAATACAATAACATTGTTATCATGTAGCTTTACATATTACAAACAGAGTAATACAACGGTGCGTCTGTATTCATGTTTGTAAATTATTTTTTGGAGGAAGGAAAATAATTTGAAACCAATAAGTTTTGTTTTTTGAGGTTCTTTCCTATAGGTAAAGAAATTAAAATAAAGTATCAATATTTACATACTGATATTTTATTTTTGCTTTTGCATTGACTACAGAACAATATAATGACTCATGTGATTTAAAAAAAGCTATATTATAAAACAATATTTGTCTCAGTCACGATTATAAAAGCATGTGCGTGTGATAGAGAAGGATGCATTTTTTTTACCAAGCAGAGTATGCATATGCGGTTTGAAAGTGTAATCGAACGGATACAGTAATGAGGTTCTAATGTGTGAAACAATTTTCACTCGCGACGATCAACACGCGTCCTTTTGCCACGTGTTCATTGGCGAGCTGTAATTATAATTATTATAACCGAGTGGATATGGTATCAAGGTTCTAATATATACACTCTGTGCATATAGGTGTAACTGTAACGGCATTTGCGTAGTGATCGTTCATTGCTTTATAAATATCTATTTATTTATTCTTTATTAAACAAAAAAATGCAGGACAAAAGGTAAATTGAGTTGTAAAAATATAAAAAGACTAAAGTAATAGTAATAAAACAGTCGAGAACATCATTCTTTTGCAGGTAAAAGGTACGCTAGGCAATCACGGTCAATGGTCACAAGGAGGTTTTGATTCGTCACATATACATTCTTGACTTGCTGTGAGCGGTACACGGCGCGCGTGTATCACAAGCCACAGTTCCACCTTGCCAGCTAGTACCCACTCTAAGACTGGGTCCCAGTGTGACATCATACTTATTTATATATACTACACAAGGTGTGAATGTGTTATGTGTGCCGGTGTTTCCTAATTAACCTCAACATTAAATGAATATGAATAACGTAATAGTTGTTATCAATGCTGATATCCATTTAAAACAGAAATGAATTCAAAGCACTGGCATATTTGCTAAATTAAATAATTTTTGAAACACCATGTCCTAAATATTGTATAAAGTAACAAAAATTACAGGAAGCACTTAAGTTTTTGTAGCAGTTTAATGAGAAAATATTGTTATGACCTTTCAATTCAAATTGACATTTTCAAGAAGTATAATAAAATAATAATTATAAATGGGATTTATAAAAACTATTCAAGGAAATTTCCAATTTCAGTTCATCTTTTTTGGAATATCTTTTAAGCTGTTCTATGTAATAGGGACCAATATGGTTATTTTAAAGATATAATTATTTTGAAATACGTACTCTTGTTTATATGTATACAGAACTACAGATATACAAAGTTTCAGTAGCTCTGAAGAGAATACTACAAGTGTTGTGTTGTAGTCGTAAGCTCCATTTTCCGTTTTCGATGCTGTTATAAAAACACCTGAAATATCAGAATAAATATTTGTCATTTAGTACGTTAAAGTACATAAAATAATTTGTAATAGAAAAATTTAAAATACATCACTCAAACCTTTATATCCACTATAATTTTTACACAAAGTAGTTGTAAAGTACTTTTTGTATTGTTATTATAAAAAATTGTTACATACCTTGAAATACAAACAATATGATGTAAAGTGCAAAAGTAATAAAAGCTTCTTTTGAAGGAAATAATTTCGTCCACTTATTCATAATTATAAATGCCTTTTCTGATCAAAGGTATTCCGATGGTATCGGCAAATTTAATATTGTATTTGCACAAATGAATACATAATATATAAAAAAATACACAGTACACACACGAAATTACTGGATTCTGTAGAATATTTCTATTATATAAATGAAGTTTACACCTTGTTTGCATATAAAATTACAGAGTAGTGGAGCATATACTTGACCAAAACTCTAAATAGTTCACATATTAATGTCTAAAACCCCGTTGACTTATCAGGTATCAGTTAATTTAGAATTTAGACATTGTTATTACTGTCATGTGTCTTGTGAGCTGTCAATTCACCTAATACATTTTATTTTTTAACGTAATATTGAAGACTTGGGATGCATTTTTGCGACCTCATATTAATCCAGGTAGATGTCTTGCGAAATTAATAACAAATGTTAATTAAACACAAGGACTTTATAGGAGTGGGAGGAAGGGACTCTCCCTTCATTCCAGGGGTCAATAAGTTTATTCCATGGATACAAATAGATAATAACACAAAAAAGTAACGATATAAAAACAATAAATATTATTAATCTATAGCATGATGTCAACGCCACAGTATCCAAATAATGTTGTCAATTGTGTCAAAAGTCAAAAGTTTATTGCGAAATTGTTAATTTCTGTTAAAAGTGTGTTTTATGATCTGTTTTTTATAATTGCAAGGATAACTACATACAAAATTATTAGTAGCCTTCTATAGGGCGTTAAATTCAAGTAGTTAGGTGGTTATGTTACATTAGTTTGTCATTATTGGAGTCGAGTTCGTGATAAATATACAAAATATTGGATTGTCCCCCAAACACAATGACTTCTGAGGAAGATGATAATACATGGTAATAATGATTATTTATGTGGTAATATTGATATTTTTAACAAATATTTCTGATGTTAGTTTTAACCTATATGCAAGCAATTCATTTCTTTTTCATTGCTGAGGTGAATATTATTTTATATATACTCACTGTTGTTTTATAAATTGGTATTGGAAATATTGGAATGAATATTTATGTTTTAGACAATTGGATAACTTAAGCATTGTCAATGTCTGAGGATTAATATAATATTATTACATTAATTGATACAAGGCATGGTACAATAGTTACCATATAATACCTTGAATGTTCTGAATTAAACGGGCACAGCTGTTGGCAAGTGTGATAAATTAAATGTTAGTTGCATACTCTGGTTCATATTTTATGGTTATGGTTCATATTCATGGTTTTGAATTGAATTGAATTGAATTGGTTTTTTGTTACCAATGTTTAATGGCTATGATAGGCATGTTGGGATTAAGGGTGTGTTAAGAGAAATAGAGATCCAGTATATTTAGATCTGAAAGCACTATCGCAGCAGCTTATGAACTCTTAATTCCAATACAGTTATGTAGAGATAGTACTTTATTGTGATTTCAGGTTAATTGAACTAGAGGCTGCACTGCTAGATGGATGTACGCCACAAGAAATTAATGGGATAACAAAAGGTAAAAAGATCCCAGAAAGTCTACGCTCTGATGTCTGGCTAGTTTGTTTAAATTGTCAAGATGCTGGCAATCAACTGCTTCTTTTCGATGAGATATTTGATTTAGAAAATCAAAATGAACTTAGAGATGATGTAAAGAAATTTGCAAGAAAGCTGGACAATGAGGACGATGAAAAACTATCTGTAATTTCTGATATAGAATCAATCATAACTTTCTACTGTAAATCAAAATCCATTAATTATAGTTCCAGTAATGGCTGGATTGAGATTTTGTATCCGTTATTGAGCCTGAAGTTGCCAAGGTCAGAAACTTATAATTTGTTTGAAAAAGTAATAAAACTGTACATTCCCAATGGATGTGTAACCAATGGTGTTCCATTCCACATATTGAGACTGGTGATTCAGTATCATGACCCCGAACTGTGCTCGTTCCTGGACACCAAGCGCATCACTCCTGAGCAGTATTGCATGCCCTGGTTACGATCTCTCTTCGCTGGAACTTGTAACTTGGAAGTTATATTGTTTATGTGGGATTTATATTTTCAGAGATCAGATCCTTTTTTCATCTTTTTTCTCTGCTTGATTATGATAATCAATGCAAGAGAACAGATATTACAAATGAAAAACGAAGATAAAAACGCTATTATTCAAACTTTAAGTAAGATGCCTGCAGATCTAGAAGCAAATGATGTTTCAGATTTTTGTTCGCTGGCTCACTACTATTCCTTGAAGACACCAGTGTCATTTAGAGAGGATGTCCTAGAAGTATTGTTTTCTAGCAGTGGTTTAGAAATAAACTCCAAGTTGTACTCCCAGGCTCTTTGTTTGCCGGTAGCAGTACATGAATTGATTGAGAGTGCTACTGTAGATGTCTCAGATGCTGACAGTGTAAAATTTTTCCTAGTCGACTGTCGACCTGCCGAACAATATAACGCCGGACACTTGTCTACTGCTTTTCACTTGGACTGCAATTTGATGTTACAGGAGCCTAATGCATTTAATACAGCGGTACAAGGCTTGCTCAATGCTCAACGGCAAGCTCTCGCCGCTGGCTCTCTCGCTGCCGGCGAACACTTATGTTTTGTAGGTTCCGGTAGAACTGAAGAGGACAGTTATGCGCATATGGTTGTTGCATCATTTTTGAAGAAGAATACCAAGCACGTGTCTATGTTGGATGGCGGATTTGTTGCTATACATGACTATTTTGGACCACACATGACTGATTGTTTGGAAGACCACAATACTTCCACCTGCCTCGTATGCGCACCGAATAACAATAACGTAAATACCGAATTGCGCAACAGCAAAGTGAGGGATAATATACCAGCAATACAACTCTTTGGTAAACTATCGTCAGCCATGAAGGCAAAGAGTCAGGAAATGAAAGGGAAGCTAATAGAATATATAGTCAATCCCAATTCAACAGTGAATAATGGCGAATGGCATGTTTCGGCCGGCGACCGAAAGGAAAACAGATACAGAAATGTTCCTCCGGTATTTAGTATTAATGATGAAGATGACGACTGCCACTCGGACGGCAGGCGCGATTCGACTTATTCCGATGCATTAGAGGAAATTGTAGAAATTCAACCATTTCTCAAAGGAAACAATGTGGTCAACAGCTTTCCGTGCCAAGAAGTTTTGTACAACGGTTACATGTACGATTCCTATCTCGTCGTGACGGAGACCCATTTGATTATACTGCGAGAAATACCAAACAAACGCGGCCTAGCAAAGATCTTGTCTAGAAGGCCACTCTCGACCATTGTTAAAATAACAGCTAAAAAGCGACATCCCGAATTGATAACCTTCAAATATGGAATACCAGATGGAGACAATCTTTTGATAAAAGACATGGATCGCTTCCTCATTCCGAACGCTTCCGTAGCCACTAAAGTCGTTTCTAACCAAATAGTGTTGCAGTTAGACAATAAATCGCCGTAGATCCTATATTCATTACAATGTATTATTATGTATTACATTTATTTTATGATCTATAAAACACAACAGTTATCTTTGGATAGCGCACGAGAGACTTAATGAACGTTTCGTATTCGCTTACGCGAATGCGATAAATTCTCGATGACCTCATTAGATAAATCTGTAATTTTTTCAATGTATGAAACGGTTTTCTAAATTTATAATTCTGTCACTGCTTCTAATAGCCCTAAATGAAGCTATTAAATAGAAACTGAACTCAATACATTATTACTTAAATTTTGGATTAGAAAAAATATTACTGTGTAAATACAGGATTGTAAAAATTGTGTGGAAAATTAGAAAACCATATGTAGATGTAGCCGACATGAGTTTGGATTGAGCATTTCATTTAAATGGCAATACGTTTTAAAACTAATAATGAAATGAAATGGCTTTTATCCACCAACTGGACTAGAGCAATCACACTGGTAGATCACCAATGTATACATAATAGTTCTATTATGGTCCATTTTTAGTACTTTTTATAGGGTTGTCATTTGATATACCCGAATCAGGTTGAATTAAATATTATTTATACTAAGTAATAGAAATTATTTCAGAAATGCCTAATAGCTTTATCTAGACCTCTAGGGAATTATACATTTTATAGTACATTAAATATGATTCTTATCACAAACATTATAAATGCAAGTCTTTCTATAGGATCTTCAAGATTTTAGAATTCTTATTTCAAACTTACTTAAATCATGGAATAGGGCAGAGATTACGAATTCAAATAAAAATTTGTATGGCAAATAATTTTTGTTATATAATCCTTAGAAGGACGAAAACATAAATTGTAGTGTGTATGGGCTTTTTTTAATTTCAGGATGAACGAAGTAGTCACTAGAAACGATTTTTGAAAAAAAACTTTCAAAACGCTAATTGCACGTAACATCTTGTTTTATAATTTGATTTATAGATGAATACCTATTGTGTTTTGGTATTTATGACATATTTATTTAGAATATAATATTTATTTAGAATTAAGAATATTTTTTTTATTTAATTAGGTTATCCCTATATATTTCTTCATAAATTACAAAGCAGTTGTACTAATCTGTGACCTGTAGGTAGAGGCTATTCCTGCTGAAATCTTCCTGCAGCCGTGTCGGCGAGCCAGCATTGTTCATTCGACAAAGATGGTGGAGTACATTTATTTCAGACCAAAGGTTGAGTGAGTCGCGGTTTTCGTAGTGGGGCGTCCATAAATTGATGTTTCTATGCTATTCTGTGTTATTCCACGGTTATTGTATGCTATCTTTGGTCATAACATCCATATGCATTTGTTCAAGGAGGAAATGTATGTAATGTTTTGTGATATATTTTTTATTCTTTCTATTTAACATATGTGTAATTATTTAATCAACCATTTCATTTGAAGAATATATTTTATCTATATTTCTATGTTATGTCAGTCACTGATCGTTTGTCGTCAGGGTATATTATGAGATCTCGATTTTTTCCAAAAAATTAAAATTAATACAACAGTTATTTTTTATTTAATATATAATGTTAGAATAATAGTTATATTAATACAAAACGATGAAAAATCTTCCGTGCAAATACCCATGTAATAACTGCTTTTATTATAGAGATATGATAACTATTGGTAAATGTAGGTACCTTTTTATGAAAAAGGGCGCAGTCCAGAATAGAAAGCACCTTAAAGCGTTGTTTTCCTTTGTCACGATATTTTTTAGTGAATTCTTGTAGAAATAATACAATTTATAAAATATACATATTATATACAGTTACTATCATACAATGTAGTAAGTACATTACCGTTATTACGTCTTTCGTGTACGTACGTAGCTAAATATTTGGAACTCTTAGTGAATGATAATTCGCATAAAGGTCCATTGTGAATGTACTCGTCGAAGTGTAATACTAAAATTAAGTACAACTCCACGACCATAGTGGCACAACGAAGACGTGAATATTTTTTTGTGTATCTATAATTAATACAGTATTAGTTATTGTTTTCATTCCAATAATCCTTGTAACATTAGTAATGTACTTACCTAGACTATAAATGAAATCTGAAATTCTGCCCCTGAACGTTAGTTACAAGTGTCGTTAGAATCTATTGCCATTCGATACAAATTGATCGAATCTACGTATAATTCTATTGTGGATTCATAATTTGTTTATGTGCAAAAAGAAGTCAAGTACCTATTATACGTACATACAAAGTTGAGTTTTTGTTAATTTTACGGGTGATTCATTAGTATTTCTCAATTTAATTAATTTACTCGTTTACTTATAAAATTACCTCGGGTGTACAATGGATATAGTATCAATTAATGACAGTTTACAATACGATTCAATTAAAACACCACTGATGCCTTAAGATATTTATCACATACCCAGAAAAATATTTGCCATTTAAGCGAAAATTGTAAGTTATTTAGAATTCGTGTATAACGTATTAGTTGTAATTATGGATCCACATATTTATGGATGTAACTTTATTGTTTTAGTTACTGTTAGTTTTAAAAGAGTAATGTATTGCCGTATGTTGTATATAAAATATTTACTTCATTGCAATAAATACCTTGAAGTTTACAATTATAGTTTTTCCATCCCTTGCTGTTCCATCTCTTGGCGCGCGGTAATACTCGAGTGGGCAATGAAAGACAAAGTAATGTTACATTGTTTATTTTCTTAATTAGTAAAATAAACTCAAGTTATTGACTTGACATATAGTTTCTATTATAGCTATTATTGATGATAGATTCAGATAAAATTGAAGAATTGACGTACGCATAAAAGACATTTCAATGTTTACTTACATAACTAACATACGAAATAGGTTTCGTTTAATTATTTAATTTTTGTTATTAAATAATAAATAACAACTAGCTATCATATTCTGTAATCTTGTGAACAAATCGGGTGCTTATAATTTATGGCGCACAAAACAACAGTATTTTGGCAGTTTTTGTTTAATTATCGCTGTATTGTCTCTGCGTTTGTAAAGTAAATGAGCCTTATCAACGTCTTAAAATGTAACCGTGTAAACTTTAGTCGCAATAAGACACGTCCACTGACTTGTATCTACAGTGCTTAGTGAAAACAATCTATGAACAGGTATTGCAACAGTTGTTAATGTATGCATCCTGGAAACTGTTTAGGTTCTGGCGTGGCTTACGGGGTTCAGTTACATTCATCCCGATAAAATAATATGAAGCTGTTGTGAGGAAGTGAGGATGTATCTCTTTATTAGTATACGTGTGGGTGCTTATCGTTCCGATGTGGGGTCTTAGGGTTTTCGTTTAATCAACAAGAATAACTAAATCTGTACATACATGTATTCACTTTCACCGTTCTGTTCACAAGTTTAAAACAGAGCTAATACATTAAGCCCAAAACTTTGCAAAAAAGTATATAAATACTAACATGTTTTTCTAAAATCCTAAAAAATATTTGATCCCAAGTAAATAAGGAGCGCTTGTTTACGTTCATATATACACATCTATAAATGATAATATAAGTAACTTACAGCCTATGGGATCTCCCAAGGAGTAATGATATGTTATAGTTTGGCGATTTTAATAAAATCTAGGCACGATAATGGTAATATAAATTTAATGTCAAGCCTTTATTATCACGTGTTTAGATCTTTAGCAAATCAATTATTAAACGTGATTTTCTAATTTTTATGTCTAGTTAATTATATTTGTAGTTTTATTATCTTCTCAAGTATGTATACCTACATAGGAATTATTTATCTTTACGAAAATCCTTAATTGAATAGTTATCTTACATAATATTCTTATAAAGCGTTAAACAATATTATTGATATTTAAGAATAATGATGTAGATACACTATGTAAGTATATGATTTATTTAACTAGAACGCGTGAATTGACTTCTGATTTTCTACTTGTTAGTGTTTTGAAAATGTTTCCTCAATATAAGGTACAATACAGTAAAGACACTGAGAATCGCATTAATGCAGACAGAATCTAGATATAAGATAGATGGTGGAACTAGATATAAAAATTTGAGCGAAGTTTGCACTCTGTATTGCCTAGAAGAAATCTCGGCACATAAAGTCAGCAGTTTGATTAATGTAATGTATCCGTTTAATAGTTTCTTTGTTTAATATAAGCAAATATGTCCAAAGTAAGGTCAAGGCATTTTTCACACATGTATTGTATGCCATTAGGTATAGTTTATTTATCTTCCAACTATAATTTACATTTATTAGCGGTTTATACATTATGTAAGTAATATTATGTATTTTGATAGATATTGAATACGCTGAGAACCTACCTACTTTTTTCTTTTTCCCTAAATTGTAATGCTATTATGTACCTAATCTTAAATATCTACACAGTAATATTTCAAGATATGTTTACTTGACCACTGAGGGTTGTCATTTTAATGTAAGTATGCCTTATTTTTATGAACGGCTTGTGGTTCTTGGTCCGCTCTCATTAGAACAAAGTTTATTTATAATAACACTAACATTATTTTTACGCATCGTATGTACAGGCAGCTACTGAAAACGGATACAAATTCATGCTCTTCTCAACTACCTACATGAATAACTTATGTTGTCGATTTTTCAATTTAGACTTTGCATAATCGAATATAATCGATTAATGGTTAATGATTTAGAGTACTTTCGTTTAGGTGTTACAATTTGGACAGTAGGATTCCTTATTAGGTACCTACCTACTTGGTGGTAATCAGCAGCAATATAGGAAATTTGATTGCCATTGTTACTAATGCAGTGAGCTGTTGAAATGGTTATAAAAAATACCGAGTTATTATTACCGATCCCAATAAGGAAACGTGAACAAAATCGCGTGCCCGCTGCGCTTTCCCTATCGTTTCGGTCGTTTTGTAATATCTTCCATACAACCTTCACCTACCCGGGCGGATCTAATAATATAAGGGATAAAGTTAGTAGAAAGTTTAAGAGTTCGCTTGACATGCAATCAGAACCTCCTTATATTTTCTATTTTTTTTTCCTTAAAACAATTTGTTTATTTTATCTTTTCCGATTAGACATAGTAATAAAAGCGTTTTCTCTAACAACCTGATACTCCAATTTTAAAAATGGCAAAAAATGTTGTTGGGTAGATATAATGTACCTATTGTTGTTGGGTAGATATAAAATATTGCTGCTTCAAGTATTCGGAACCACTATTCTTCCCATCCTATCTACATTTACTATACATTAACGTGTACGTGTAATGTAAATAATTTTAGACAAAACGATTTGACATTAATGTAATTATAGCAAAATTATTTCGAGGCTGTAACTATTCCAATATACCAATGGTAATAGATTTAACTTCCGAATTCCCATCCTTTAGCTACAAATACCCAAGTTTTTGAGCTTAATATATCAAGGCGTGCCTTCAACTGGCTTAGCACACGCCGTCTTACGAGTATTACGACAAGGACGGATGGAGGATTGTAACGTTGAGTCAAGTTTAATGGAAGTTGCGCTAAACTTGGTTCTTATAAGCTGCCGTTTATCATTGAATTAAATACTAATTTATATTACATGTAAAGTATTTTTTAAATAATGACTCTCTAGATAGGCACATGTTACCAGGGCCTACATTTTAAATTCAATATTTGTATTCGTTGAAGCGGCTTATCAAACGATGATAATTGTTACTCACTATTTGCAGTCGCCACGCGGAAATGCCAAATTATGTTTTTGTAGTTTACATTGTGATCATAATATTAAGTATGTTGAAGCTGTGTAATAATAATCTACACAATAAAAAAAATCGGTGATCATGTAATATTTTTATCACAGCCCGTTTAATAAAAGTAAATTACTATATTAAAAAGTAATAACCGTACCTATTATAAAATGAGTATCAAACAAGTCTGTAACAATTAATTAATATTAATATAATCAGTAAACTCGGTACGCTTCTGCTTGCTCTCGATGTGTTCGACCCGACTGTGGTCAGGTTTGTAGACGCTTGCGAGTATGTTGATGGCCGAATGACATCCACTGAAAAATCCAATGTAATATAAATAATATATTATTAATTTTACGTGTTAAAGAAATAATACTAAAGTCATAATTTATTAAGTTACTAAATTACCTTTTGCATAACTTATGTACTCGTACCTAAAATCAACTTTCTTGCTTTTTAATAGATAACAGTAAAAATATTTAAATATCACATACCACTCAGTGCAAGAGTCAGTTGTAAGCCTTCAGCATTACCGTATGTCGGTAATTAATAATTAAGGAAAATACTTATATGTATAATTGTAACCCATTAATGTTTGATGTGTTTTAAGAAGAACATGGATAAGACTAAAATCATATCTTAGTTGATTGTATTCCTTGTGTATATTTTCCTGGATTGTATTATCCAAATGGACAAGTCTAACTTCGAGAGAGAGGCTTTTCGAATCCAACGTCTTGAGTGTTCGGGAAACTAAGAGGTAACTTGTCCAATATGACCCAGTGTTTGAAGTCGAAAATAATGGAGCGATCACTTACGGCACCCAGCTTACCGAGCCTTGGAATTATCATTTCTTGTTAATCCTCGAAACGGCAGTGTCCGTATATCGTGATTGGTGCGTTTTAAAACTCCCACGACACGGGTCATTATGATACAAACAAATAGGTATAGGTAACTATTAATATGTCTTATACGAAAATGTAACACTGTAGATAATGAAATGATTTTTTTCTTGACACATTGTGTCAAACTTTTACCTATAACAGTATCATTTCTGACGTCCGCAAACTTATCTTCTATGCTTCGAAATTCGGGTATCGTGCTAACGCAGGTAACTTCTAATCTTCCAGTTGCAACCAATTGCAACTCTGAAACTGTGACATAAAGGTCACGACTACGATTTGGTCTGCGACCTTTGTGACGGCTGGAACTTAATATATCGTTGGATTCTTCTGCTTCTTTCATTTCAGCCATCTGTAAAAGAACACTTGTAGTTTATTTAAGATACCGTCCCAACAATACATGACCCATGCCTTAAATTTTACACGTTTATATTCCACTGTTATCAGATGACATGGTGTGGGTGTCGGGACCACTTGTTTAATTGTAAAAAGCTACTGTCTTGTGAGAGCTGCGGGTGTAGTAATGGTGGCTGTATTTTACACACTGAAAATTCTTAGCTAGAATGCGGTTACTTATAATATCTTAACGATTTGAAGGCATTAAAATCTTCCCCACTTGGTACTTCGTAAACAACTAATAGAAGTCGAATTTATTATGTGATTTCAGGTTAGTTGATTAGTAAACGGCAAGAGGTCGGCTACAGTTGCTAAGATTCGACGCATTCGAAGCTATGGCTAAGAAATACGGATAGGTAAGAAGACTGCAACTGGTAAAGAGAATACTCAAGTGAACTACTTGGCTTTCCTTGAGACTGCACCCCGGAAGCCTTGTAGCTACATG
>DWQT01001806.1:0-15657 GCA_018244895.1 Myscelus amystis hages
ACACGTACATATTTTAAAGCTAAATCGTAAAGGCGCCACGGCTGTCAAACAACATGCAACAACTACTGAGAAGTATCCCATTTTTACGTTTCCCGCGTTTCCGATGTTTGTCCAAACTAGTATATCGTCTCAAGGCAGATGTTTTTCATACGTATGTCAGTAGAAGTGTAACAAAATGACAAGTCAGTGGTTCTGAGTTCAGACACAAAACCGGAATTCAAAAATATGTTATTGCAATACACATCTTAACGGACGCGTCGTACCTATATCTATTTATAGATTTTTGATTATTTGGAAGAATTATTATATCTTCTGATACGAAGATATATGTATATAGTGCATAGGTATATTAATAATAAATGCAATTATAAAAGGGTGTAACGCTGTGTTTTTATATTATACTACAACAGTACTAATATGTAGGTAAGCTAAAACATACATACTATAACTTTGGCGTCGAGGCTTTTCTTGGCTAATTGACTTTGATATTCTGTATGTGTTACTTGTATGACCACTGGATCGGTTGAAGTCGCGTTTAGTTCACCTTGAACTGACATTATATTCAGTACCAAAACGTATAACCAAATGAGTGGCAGTTTTTGTCTTCTTCTTTTCACCGGCATCCTGCATAAGCCCTAGAACACAATTACAATTAAGAAATTAATGGAACTTGAATCGATTTGGAGGTACATTTATTGCTTGTTAATGACTTACATATACATACGAACAATAGTCCGGTTGAATTCGGTTCCGCTAATTTGTTCAAAAGAAAAAAATCTGTTCATAACAGGAAAATATACCGAAATGAAGTAGCTACGAGTATTGATATATTTTACAATTTGATAAACCCAAGTTTTTTTTTAAGTCGATACGAATAGAGAATATTACAATCGCTTATTTTGTTTGTAAAAACTAAACATAATTTGTTTTGCTTTAACTCCTTACAATGGCGCTGCATACAATTGTTGAATCTATGACTAATTCTTGTGTGACCAAAGGAAAATTTATTGATAATATGTAGACTACTAGCTATTCTTAAAAGTACACTCCATTACATACAAACGAAGTAGTTCTGGTTCGCTATAAATATTACACCGATCTCACCGTAATCACACGCCAGACATTGCAAATGGAACTGTTTCATATGATGATATTTAATACTTTCAAAGATATTACGCATTGGTGTTGGCGTATTTATTGTGATTGTTAAATGGATATTGTGAAATATATTTTATGTTAAAGCTGTTCAATCAAATTGCATCTACACATATAGATATTGCGTTACAGAAACTTCGTTTCAAGTTTCACGTGAATAAGTTAATGAATAATGTAGTACCAATGTTCCGGTTTCTAAGGGAACATTTAAGGTCTGAGTGTTTCCATTGCTGTAACCGCTATGAAGGGCCTAGTAGGCAAACACACACATACAAGGGGGGGTTGCAAATTTCCCACGTCCATTCTGACGAGCAGCAAAACACCTATCGTATTAAGAGCTTCAGTTTTATTAGATAATGTGAGAGTACTAAATACCAAGAAACTCTTTATTTACATCTTTTCGGAGCATCATTAATATTTAATAGAGATATATTAAAGTGGGACAAACAAGTGTGGGAGTTTTGAGTATATAATTATGTAATAGAATTTTCGGTGGCATAACCTTGGAGAGTTACTGTTTAATTGCGTTAGTTGCCTAGATTACGCTGATATTGTATAAGACAAGCAATGTTAATTAAGACATATTTTTTGATAAACATAAGTTATATACGAGTAAGTCACATCAGACGGGTATCACTATAATTCCAAACAGGTTATCGGTGACCATGAAGATTATAAAGTGCAGTTTTACGAAACAGAGATTAGTATGATGGCGTAGATAAAAAGCCAGGAATATGGAGTAAAGCGTTCTTTGGAAAAGTCCATGTGCGTGCATAGATTCTGGTTCTTTTTTTTTCGATTCCATTGTAGATGAGGTGACCCGGACAGGTGAGAGGTGGCATGGATATTGGACAAAACGTAGGTAAAATTGACAGACTTTGTAACCGCGCGACTCAAACCGCAATTTACGAGAAGCAATAAAGAATATCACGATAGTAACAGGCTGAGATGTTGTAGAAAGTTGGCTGAATGATTCGACAACATTTAAGTCTAGGTAAGTAGGTATACTCCTTGACGATAATTGTTAAGATCTCTTCGTACGGATATAATTAAGATCGTTTGTTAAAAACGTTATTAATATTCCATGCACTTTAAAGAATATTTGCTAATACATGCAGTATTCAAAGCAGGTATTTCTATAATATTATACAATAATTGTAAAAATATATCAGTTACACTCAATTATTGTATAATGGCATAATGAAAACTTTCCACAGTTTTATTCGTATAATATAAAAAAGGATTAGCGTTTAATATAAAAAAGCAATACAATGTATAATAGTACCTATATGTCCATAATTTTGACGTTCTTAGAGCTTCTAAAACCGGTAATCCTTCTACCGTCGTTTCGGTCTGAAGGTTAGTATCGTGCAGCATAAAAAATATGTCCTTGAGGACCGCCAGTGTCTCGTCCAAAATAATCTCAGGAAGAATTTGCCATTTGAGGTTGGATATAAATATCACCGAGATGCGGCTACGTGCACGAACATTTGCTACTTCTATAACATTAAAATGGCTTTCGAATTAAATAGCAATTTTGATGACAATATTATTCTTAAATTATCCTTCAGATTAGTAATATTTTAACAAAATTAGCTGTCAATATTTAATAATTCCTTATTCAAATTATGCCTTACGGTTTCATCCACGTTTATTTATTTACCAAGATATTCAAGTCTGACAACTCTTACGTTAGTTCGAATAAGTTATTCATAGATGGCGTTAATATGTTTTATGCAAAAAAAACACCAATACAAATAATAATATATGATGATGATAGCTGATTTATAGAAGGTCCGAAGCAATTTTGTTTCAGTACTTTTAAATATACTTAATACAAAGAAATGATAATGTTAATATTTATGGTTTAACAAAATCAATTTTTATAGTTATGGAAGTGTTTCAATGGTATGGAATTATATTTATAATTCCAATTTTACTCACCGGAATATAAAAATAAAGAACTTTATTATTGCAACTTTACGTATTGTTTATGTTTTTTTTTCAACTCTTTTATTGTTCCACTTTTAGACACGTGAGTACCTAGTCTCTTCTAGTGGATTTTTAACGACGTAGTTACCATGCTGGCCAAGTACGAATTTTCAGACTTCACATCCGTCAAGAATATTATAAAGACACTAGTAAAATTATCAAATGTTATTCATATAATAACTTCAGAAACGTTCACATGTGGGTAATTGTAAAAACTATTGTCGAGACGCAACCATTCTCAAGGGCAATCTTCATCCATTGGTTAAAAAAATTATATCACTCTTAACAAATAATATGTACCACGACCTATAAAGTATAATAATAATAATGATAGGTATATATATACTGTATTATAATATTAGATTATCAATATAAAAGTCTACAGAAATCAGTCATTTACTTTGTAGAAATATAAGATTGGTATTGCAAAATTGTGATTCAAATTTCAGAGTATTAAAATATAGTTTGATAAAAATCCTTTATATTGACAACTATTACCTTATATTGAAACTATAATAAAGTGAAATGGTGGCAAAAAGCTATCAAAAGAATAAAACTCACAGTTGGAAAGTGTCTATGGTAACAATGGTAACATCACATACATTTCAAATTTAACGATTTAAGCATTCTGCGCAGTCACTCTCCAAACTTACGACATTAGGGTTTCAAAATACGCGCCGCACCGAAAGTAAGGCGCATTAAATCGAGATCTTTTTCATAATATTCCCCTATAAAACTCAGGAGTTAGATTCTGTAAGAAGTTTCAATAAAAACAAATCTTTAGGTACTTATTAACTTATTATTAAACCTATACTCTATAACAGAAACTTCTTCCACCAAATTCATTATTCATGAACAGTTTGTTACTTGTTTATATTATTTTAAAATTCCCATGAAAAAAAATTGAACTACCGATTTAAAGAAACGATATATTGCTCTATATTGCTTCGCTTATTCTAATCTTAGTCTTATCATAACGCGGGTCTTGGTAATGTATAACACAGAAAGACCGCGTGACATCGAGACCGCTATGGTGTAAATCAAAACACCCCACATATTATTGAGGAATAGTGTCAAAAAATTTGTTTCACGCAATTTGAAATGACTAATGTCAAAAAGACGTAACTAGGGAATTAAACGTATTGATAATGCTAAATCGGACAATCATAACGAATCAAATTCAAGACTCATTTTCAAATGCGCTTCTGTTATCCCGCTAAGCACTGTTTTATTTTGCTTGCGCTAGGTAGACTAAACTGAAATACCTACCGTATATTTTAATTTATACTTCAACAATAGTAGGTACCTAATTCAGTATCTCCGATAGTTCAGGAGTCTCATTGATGGTAGTGTTGTATAAGTACGGGTTGCAATGACTATCAGAATTGGATTCCCATTGCTACTTTTAAAGCACGATAGAAAATAATAATAATATTATAATACTAATATAAGTGTATTTAATATGTATTATACAAGAATAATGTATTTATATAATAAGGAAAACAACAATAATATAATTACCAATAGTCATCCGACATTCTTAAATCATCAATCGTTTATATGAAATATGAATTGCTTGTTTTACGTTTAGATCGAGGGATTACCTTACGGGTGTACGGCAATGACCCGCGGAGGCTAGAGCGAGGTGCCAGTGAACTCCGGCAGGCCGTCTCGACGAGCACAGGCGAAGTGAAGTAGTTACTCGTACGTGTAGGTTATCGGAGAGAGCGAATAGGTGCCCCCTAGACCGCGCACGACCGTCCGCGATGCCACTCCTTCGGACACTCGAATCACTCGATGATTTAGCTCGCTCGAAACAGACATGTGAATTGTAAACCGATTAACCCGGCATTACCTAGTCTCATGTTGAACACGTACCGATTGTATTCCGTGTAGTTCTTATTAGAACAATCGAATAATTAATAACTGGACCCTGATTTTTGCTCTATGAAATGCGTCTCATGTTACAATATTTTTAGAACGTAATCACCGGTAACGTTTGGTATTTTATTTATAACTGAAGTTTCTACGTAGTAGGCAGATATCAAACTGAATTGGATGCAAGATGAAAATATGTAGTTCATCGGATTCATGCAACGGCAGTTATTTTTATAGTTTGAGTTCCTGTTAATACACTGAGATTGAACCAAAGAGAAGAAGATCTTTTCATCATATGATTGGCATGACACAGTCCGACATGAACAGTACTTCCTTCTTCGTGTGAGATTGATTGAAGTTAACATAGTATTTACGAAATTATACCATGTCTTCGTGTTTTAATTTAATCTAAGGTAGTAATTATCTATTGTAGTTTCCTGTTATTGTCCTTCATAATTCACAACAAACGTATATTTAATTTATATTCATAATTATTTCCTTACTGTGTTCAGTGCAAATAAGAATCATTATTAAAATTTACAATTAAGTTGATCATATTTATCTGGTCAGACTTAAGTACTTACATCTTATAATATTTAAAATGTCATAGGAATATGAAATAGGGTCAGAATGCTGAACAATAGATACCATTTTTATTTTTTCGCATAAATAATAATTGTTGTATCTATCTATATATGAAACAAAATCTCTATAAATAAAAACTCGTATATTAATTATTAATTTTTATTGGTTATTATTAATTATTAATAATCTTAAACAAAAACTCTGTAAAAAAATTATACCTTTGAGACGATGGAAGACAATTTTTTTACAGTAGGTAAGTCCAAAATCTAACGAAAATTTCTCCTATTGTTCCCTAAATCTACTATCCAGCAATTGATAAGCATGTTTGGAAACCAAAATCTACTGTAACTCATCCTTCCCATGATAATTCATCCTTCCCATGCTTGAAATAGGGAATGGTAGTTTGCATTAACGTCGCTATATTCAAATTAGAAATGTGCAAATTAGTGGTTATTTTTTTGTTGGAAATGAACGATGTCTGTAGCATTCTATGGTGAAAGTAGGGGTTACATTTTGTAAACGACTATAAATACCTCTAATTTCACACCGGTAAATCGGTGCGGCGCAGAGTCTCTTAACTATAATATACTTAATAAAAATAAGTAAATATGTATATTGTAATGATAATATATATAACTCTTTTTCTTGTAGGTTATTTTTGCTTGACACGTTTGTTATAAAAAATGCTGAATGGCGAACTGTCTGCTATTAGGTATCGTTGGAACTCATTCGTACCCATCTCAGTTACCAGGAGATCACAAACTAGCAAGCTCCTAATCATAAGCAGACACTTTATTTTTATATATACGGATTGCTTAGAATGTTGCCAATTTAACAAACTCGTGTGAATTTTAGATACTAGGTTTAATATGCCATAAAGTTGTCTGCTTTCACACAAACAACGGTATCTACAGAAATTATTAAAAATCTGTTTTTCTTTTAAAGCAAATATTCAATGGAACTCCGCACGCTATCAATACCCGGAAACAAAAGCAAAAATTACATGGTTCCCATTAAGTAGGTTACGTCGGGGCTGGCGGTTTTTCACGGGTTTCTCTAACTGATCTACTTGCACTATACGAGAAAGCTTGTCTATTGAAATATGTATCATAACAAGCGCAAAATGACATTTATCATGCGCAACGAGAAGGCCTCATGGCATACGGTAGAATGATATAAATAAATCGCGAAATAACAAATTGACATAAATTTCACGTACCTAATATGAATATATTTTCGGGACGGAATTATACAAAAATAAATGATTAACGCCAATGAAAAGTGGTCAAGTAATTAAACGACCGGAGGCAATCTGATCTTTACTCTATGAATCTGAACTCGGAAAACGTAATGTGAAATCATTTCCACTAAACGAATGCGTGAATATGACCGGACCTGTGTAAAACGCCGAGGTGAACGAATGCACTGTTGGGGGATATGCAGCGGTACTGAACTGTTTAAATTGAACTACTTTTTCCGCGTCGATTGTTCAGTAAATTATATTTGTTTTCCTAAAGAAATCAGTAGCTACTTTATAACTTGTACAAATTTTTATTATGGGCAAATTTTCTGAAAAGGAGGCTATTTGTTGTTTGAAAATTGTAACTTTAGTGAAAAGAATGACAAGGAACGCCTTAATACATAAATGTAGGACGATAAAAGAAGCTTATGGTCTTTTGAGCTCATTTCTTTACAACAAAAAAGGTCAGATATATATATTTATTTAATACATTTTCCTTTTCAAACCACTAAGATCGTGTTTTCGTCTTTATTAGAACGAGGATAGTATAACGAGCAGTAATTCCGTTAATACCATATCAACTCCGCTGAACTGGTTACGTTGAGCTCAACATGAAAGAGTCGTTTCCGCTAGCGATTGGGCATTGATCTCGAATATTACATGGCATGACCGCGTTGCAAGAAGTGATGTCGGATGAGAAACAAATGGTCCGTGTCATAATAATATGTGAATTGTCAACAAAGAGTAAAGATTTTCCTAAGGCAATATTTTTTATAAAGTGAGAAAACGTTATTAATGTACAATGTATGTACATTTTGTATTATTTTTATCTGCAAACTCATGTTACTAAGTAAAGACGAGCGCTACAGGAAAAGGGCTATTAATGAGCAACTTTTCGCCATGTTTAGTGCCGATCGTTAGACGTTTAACTGGAGAGCTGGATGCATCATTCGAACAGGCCGGTTGACCTAGTGGTGGCGGGCGCATCGAAAGCGACAACGGCCGCGTAACGTCGGCGGCAGGGAAGGTGGTCGCAGTCCGCGTGCCGGTGGGCACGGCGGGTACAGTGCGCGCGCACCTCGCCATGCGAACACGTTCACCACATGGCGCGTCGTCTGACGCTGCTGGCGCTGCTCGTTAGCGCGGCGGCCGCGCGTCGCCTGCCCGCGCACGCCTCCGACGTCTCCGATTCTAACTCCTTAGAGCCATTCCTATTATGGGAAGATTACGATGACAATCACGAAACGTCGACACCCTCGCGGTCGACCACCGCGGAGCCCAGTAGCAAAGTGCTGTTGAGGACTAAAGTGCCAGACCGAAATGTGATTCCAAATAAAAGTGAACTCAAAAATAAGAATGGAGATAAAAGTAAAATAGCAAAAACAACTATCAATATACAAAGTCACACGAATTTTGTGGTAACGAAACGTCCGGCGAAAATAGACGCATTGTCTTTGCCGAAGACGCCGGTTCCTCTGCATTCGTTTGTACAGTTAGGAGATCAGCAAGTGTGGATAGACGGTGTTCTGCATGGCGCTAAACGTAGTACGATTAAACCGATGCCATCTCGACGAACCAACCACACAAAACAGGGAACGACCCGGCGTCCGATTAAAACTACGCGCCGCCGGACGGTGAGCACCACAGCTCGGCCGTCTACAACGCGGCGCGTGCGTGCAAAAGTAACAGCACCTCCTTTGAAGAAAAAGAAGTCGACCTGCCCACCGAAGGATTCCTGGTGGCTATCCACGTTTTTCCAAGAGAATAAAGCACAAAAATCACCTCAGAAACAAGTAAAAACAGGTTTGTTTGTAGGTACGTTTAAATAAGTTTGAAACGTCCAAATATTGTTTTGTTAAAATAGTATTTATTTTATTACGTTTAGGTATGTGAAATATAAAACAGTAGTACTTAGATAAAAACTTTATTACGCTTTCCTCTGGTACATAACATGTAGGTATGGCGTACAGAACTGTAGTAAAGACGAGAAATGAAGGTGAATTGTTAGGCTTAATTCTCTAATCTGCTCTTTTATCTAGATAAGATTAGATTCCTATCTCAGGTCGATCACAAATGCGCTGCTACCCCTGAGGACTGAGCTGGAATGCGTCGAAAAAATATGTCTCCCTTACTACACCCTTCAAACCCGAACACAGCAGCGCATAACACTGCTGTTATAAGGCAGAAATAGGTGTGGCGGTGGTGCCGCTTGAGTCGAATCGCAGAGGTTTCTACCACCTTTATCACCTACGTCAAGAAACTTCAGTTATTTGTTTATCCGTCATGTGTTGTTTGTTTTTTGTAAGCTGTTATTATAATTTGCTCGTACTCCGTCACTTATACATAGATATAATGTTGTAATTCCAATGTATACACCATCAACACATTACTCTGTTTTTGTACCTAGTACCTAAAATCAGCTAGCCGAAGTTGGACCGTGCACTAAAATACTGTCGTTTGCTAAATGGTATTACAGGATCACATATCGGATTTATTAACAGATAAAATATTTTTATATGAAATCTTTTTTATCGTCATAAAATGACTATTTGCTGTCATTTTCGATATGTATAGTACTTACTATAACCCTTAAATTTTAGTCATTTTCGAATTATGCGCTATGAATGTTGGAACTCGTCAACGGTTGCGCCGTTTTAAAACTCCTGATACAACAATAATTCCATGTACACATGTATGATTATAGGTATTAGAAAGTAGCTTATGCCAGCTGCATTAGTCGCATTTAAAAGAAATCATAAATATTTATAAAACGTACCTAAGTGTGAAATAAAATTAAAAGACCGTGGCGGACTTAGTACCCCCTTTGAAGCTTTTAGCCGCTTAAACATAACTGCAAAAAAAAACAATCACAAGGATTACTTATTACGAAACATGTACATTTATTGAAGCCACGAACGAGATAATGAAACAAAAAGTTACAGTGACGTTATCACCTATCACCAAAAAGACGTTGCATAAGAAAATATCTAAATCAATATTGATCAGTTGTGTTTTTCAACACATAATTTTATGTCAGTTTAGAAAGGAATGAAAGTTAAGAACTTTTGAGAACTTCATTCTTACTTTTTTATTACTCCATCCAAAGTCACGGACGAGTCACCTAATGGATAGTTTCCGTCGTCAGGGGAGAATGTCTTAATGTGTGTCACATTTTGAATACGCTCATCTTCGCCAGATCTAAACATTTCCACATCAAAACGTTTTCGCATAATTTATAACGCACATTAAGATCATCGATGTAGTAATGCAGATGACAATAAGCTACTCGTATTTCTGTGACTTGCACCGAGGTGTACGAAGGCTACGCATTACTGTCTTAATCTCACACTAATACAACATGTTTATATTTCAATTGTTAATATTGGATGTTTCAGTACTTGATATTATGATTACATATTTATAGGTATCATATTAAGTTAAATTATATTTTCATAATTTTAAGTTGTAAAAAGAAAACAATGAGTGGAGATGTTCTTTCATTTTCCAAGACATAAAAGAAGTGAAAGATTTTGTATCTGTATGGTAGATTTTCTAGCGGATATTATAAGTACACAATGTAAGAAACCATGCGTTTTGTTTTGTTCACTAGTCAGTTGGTGATCATGTTTACAAGCGGATTCGGATTAAACGATTAAACCACAGCACAATACGTTTTTGCGACCTATTTAAGATTAATGGTATATAATAGTTGATTTCCGACCCCGGCTAAGTGACGCGGCCAGTACGTGGAAAATGGTCCGGGATGTTTAGTTTTTTATTTGCAGCGCCGCGCCTCACATTCTCTATTGCAATTATTGCATGTTTCATTTCTATAGCGATTATTAAACGTTTTCGAACATGGCTACCTAGTTAGTTGTATAGTAGGTATTTCTGCAATACATGTAGCGTACAACAATACTTATAATAGTTTAAATTTATGAGAATGAGTAACAGAAATTTTAAACACAAGAGAGGTGTCAAGGAACACCCGGATGGAACGAAGTTCCTTTCGATTAATTAGTGAAGGAATTGTAATAAAATTTTGTTTCTTTTAATTGCAACACTAGTGTGTCGGACAACTTTCGTCTGAATTTTTTCCGTCTAGCCTCCTTCGCAACGCGCGGTAAGGTACTAAGTTCCAATAATTCGCATAGGTGAGACTTGATAATTGGTATATTTGTAGGTCTTTTTACAAGAGTGTATGAGTGGATAACGGGGTCGAAGTCATCTTGGTTCGGCGCCACGTGGTTCGAGGAGGCCGAGTCGAAGACCTCCACCACGACAACCAAGCCCACGCCCACGCCCACGCCCACGCCGCTCGCCACCTCCACTAACAATTGGTTTCAAAACCTGCTCGACTCCGAAGAGAACGATGTCGTTGATACAACCAATAATGCAAGTTAGTCATTTATTAATTAATTAATCCCTAACTGAATTCCAAAAAATGTTTAGTAACTACATACTTATATATACTGCTGGTAAACGTCGATCTTAGCGATGTACCGAGAAATATCAAAGGAACGAAGGTAATTGATATTATAAACAAAATATATGTAATGGATGGGCGTATACGGATCATTGTTTTCGATTAGTTTTTCTAGATACTGCAATGATCGCTTAGTGTCGTGGTTATTATGATTTTAGATAAGAAACCTCCCAAAAAAGCGGCAAAGAAAAATTATAAAGGTTATCAACTCTGGAGAACGTATCCAGATGTTCAGTGGAAGATACGTGCACTCTTAGAACTCCAAGAAGACGGTGAAGGATCAGGTCTGATGTGGTGGACATCACCTTCCTTCAATGGCTCCACGGACATCTTAGTGCCACCTGACCTCTTAGTGGATGTTAAGGACCACTTAAAATCATCGAAGATAGATTTCGATGTAATTATATGGGATTTGCAAGTAAGGCCCTTATCTATACGTATACAATACACGATCGTGGTACGTTTAAATTGAAACAGAAAATATTTTTTCATATGTATTTTTTATAGAAAGCTATAATGTATGAAAATCCTAAACTCTCAAAGAAGCAAAGACTTGAGCTGGAACAGTTACGTGGGCACCCTATGACGTGGCGGCGGTATCATCGCTATGCGGACATTATGCGTTACATAGATTACTTGCAACACTCGTACACTGATATTGTGGAGTTAGTTCCTCTCGGTGTTTCCTATGAAGGACTTCCATTAGTAGCTGTTAAGGTAACGTACACCTTGGTGATTGTGAAGTTTAACTTTATTATGTTTTAATTGTTAGTAATCAGTTGCAACCAACCTCACAGAACTGCAGGACTGGGACTATTAGTGTGAATTAGTTGAGTCGCCAATAGGTGTTGGTAAGAAAATTAGATAGCTCGCAACGCTGATTTTACTTCGACCCGACAATTTGCCACCTAACATCACGAATTTATTTCAGGTTTCGTTACCATCAAATGAAACTCAGACAGTCAGTTTTAACAGTAAAGGTCTAAAGAAGAAATGGAAGCTTCGTTCGCGTATGAAGCCGGCGGTGTGGCTCGACGGAGGGGCGCATGCGCGGGAATGGATCGCACCAGCTGTGCTGTCCTGGATGCTGCACGCGCTTGTTGAAGGAGAGAGGGGTTTAGGTGAGTATTATTATTCTTTACAAAACTCTGTTTTCGTAAATTAAATAATATAATATTTTTATTTTTAATATTTACCATTGAACATAAAGTTCGTTTTAACATGTGATATATTTATAAACAACTATTTGCAATATGCATATTTTAATATGCTCTGTTGGTTCAGATAATATCCTTAGAAACTTGCACGCTTGCTGTTCCACTGTCTAGTTTAATAACAAGACAAAGGTTAATCTCTCTTTATCGTCGAGAATTATTTCGAGTAGACACACATGAGATATTCACGGACAGCGAGAAATTATAATAAGTAAGATTTAGTACCACTTACCTATTTATATATTGTGTGGTTTTGGTCAGATTATGTATTTTTGTTTCAATGCTAGGATGAAAGATAAAGCATTTACTGTGGAAGCTAACGGTCGTCGCCTAAGTGTATGTATGTCTTTCTCGGCAGGTCCTGACCTCGAAATGCTTAATATAGCCGATTTCTACATTTTACCCGTTTTAAACCCGGACGGTTACGAACATACGCACACTCACGACCGTTTGTGGAAGAAAACTCGTTCACGCTCTTCCGATAACGCTAATGATTACACTGGATGGTTAGTTTCATATTACCATTTTTAGATTTGCTTTAACTATTCTTCATTATTCTAGTGCCAATTTATTTACATTTGTTGCACGGTTTACGGCGGTATCTCTGTATTAAATGTGCTTAGGTACGTACTTGACAACGTGCCTAGATTGTACTTTGTAAACAAACTCGAATGAAAAATAAAATCGTGACTTTAAGGCCTAGCGCGTTTAACTGTTTAAACCGGATTAAGTTGCTTATCTCAATGTTTAAAGCTTTGAGAAAATTCCTGTTTTTTTAATGATTAGTTAAACACACTTCCTTAACTGTACTTGCCGTAGGTATAATCTCTCTAAATAAGACAATAGCAAATGACTTTCTATGGGAATGCATTTAGATAACAATAAATGAAAAGACTTTCCTCAGTATTTACAGGCATCTTACATATAGTGGTGTAATTAAGAAAATCACTAATGAAACATTACAGTAATAACGGCGAAAGACGTTTATTGCACCCGTGGTGTCGGTGTAGCTAAACGGTATAAACAGTCGTGAAAAGCATTTTTATGATAATCAAAAACTGCCTTCCGAAAGGGAAATGTATGCATTTAGTAATATGCAGATAAGTATCTGATAAATTATTCAAAATTGTTTCTTGTCAGAAATAAAGCCAACATAAGCCGTGCTTTCTTTTTATTGCTCAGTTTTTTTCCGACAATGGTCCAAAGTAAAGATGTAGAGTTATATTATGGGGTTCGGATGCGTACTTAACATTTGGATATTATGTATGTATGTTGATATAACATTACAGTTAATTACTGTTTATAAGAGAAGTAGTCTTACTTTGAAGAACCATTTAGTTACTGTGTGGTACGAGTTTAATAAAAGCCTTGCAGTACTAGTACTAGTATCCATTTTGTATCTTAGGGCGACTGTCGAGCTTTAGGATTTGAGCAAAGAAAGCTACTATTGTTATAGGTACTGAGCTCAATTTAATTTACACGTATCTACTACGTAAGTACGTACCTACTATGCTTCTAAGCAGCATACTGAGTTCGTGTATTCATATCTATTCTAGTGCTACGTTTTGGCTTCTGGTATTATTATCCTTTTCACCTAACTGTTTCTTCCGACCTCATTTTTTTTTTCTTCTTATACTACTCTACTTCTAAATGTGAAAACTTTTAAGTGGCCTTCTTCCTCTCTATTTTATGTACTATTTTCTGTATAATTAGCTGTAAGTTTGCCATATAATTAAATAAATAAATAAATAAAAAATAAATAAATGTCCATGTTAGTTTTACGCATGTTCACTAGAATGCTCTTTATTAGCACGCGTACCTTTAGTTTGTATTGATTACGTCCTATATAATGTTTAAATTCAGTAGAGAACTATAAAGCATATGCTGCCACGCCACGGAGCAGGACCTGATCAGTTCTGGGTGAATTAAATCTTTTATTTCAAAATTGCATTTGACTTAGGTTGCCATGGAACTGGGGCCAAACAGATTGCTTCGGAGTAGACACGGATCGCAACTGGAATTATCATTGGGGGGAGAAAGACTCCTCTCGGGACCCGTGCTCGGACAGCTACGCCGGCCCGCACCCGTTCAGCGAACCGGAGACTCGCGCAGTTTCCAATTTCTTGTCCGAAAGAAAAGGACAAATAAAGGTAGCGCTATGTTTTCAGACATTTCAGTTATTTTAACTTTAGTAATAATATAAAGCTGAAGAGTTTGTTTGATTGTTTGAACGCGCAAATCTCGGGAAATATTGGTCCGATTCGAAAAATTCTTTCAGTGTGAGACCTCAATTATCGAGGAAGGCTGAAGAGTATATAACATCGCGCTAAGATGAATAGGAGAGGAGCACTAATAAAAAATATTGCGACAACGGCAAAATAATGTATATAGCAAAGCAACGTTTGCCGGGCCAGCTAGTGTTTAATATTACTCTAGCACTGGTCATCTACAGAGTTGCCTGGTTTATATCCTGGCACGCGCCTCTGATTCTTACGTATCTTTTAAAATTTAAATATCACTAGCTATAATGATGAAGGAAAACATAGAGAGGAAACTTGCACACCTTAGCTTATATAAATGTATAAAGTTTGCCAATCCCTCTCACTATGAGGACAAATACGTGTTCAGCAGTGGAATATTACAAGGGTCGAAAAAATTAATATTATGTCGATCGATTCAAAACATATCTTTAAATGAATACAGTTTGTGAAATTACTAAAAGGTACATTAAAGATCGCTTTGTAGAAAAAATATTCTTAAAGTGTAAATTTTGTCCAATCCTGTAGAGCGGAGGCATTTTAATATTTTATTAGTGTATTTAACACTTAAACACAAAGGTACAGCTGTTAACAGTTTCATAAATATCTCACGTACACAGTAATGAAAAATATTTTATTGTTTTACACACTTAATGGTAATATATTATCTTAAGTACAACGAATATAAATAATCAGTATTGTCTTATGGAGCGGCGCGCCAGTGGCGCGTACGTACTTTATTCTATTGGTACTTCATATTTACATTTATAAAAAAATACATTACTTATTCTCACTACGCAGCATATAATTCAAATTCAAATTGTTTTTTATTCATTATAAGGTACATAC
>DWQT01001807.1:0-15656 GCA_018244895.1 Myscelus amystis hages
TTGGTCGACAACTAAGTACATGCGATTTGTGAGGTTTCTTATTTTACCGCCCTAGGTGTGTAATATACTACGAGTATTACAACCAGTTACAGAATGAATATTCATGCATATCAAACAATTTTTTTCTGTGTGTAAATCGAACTCATGAATCCCGGCTTATTTATCAAGTTCATTTTCCACTGGAGTAACGGGTCAGTCGATTGGGTCCGGAATCTATTGCAATAGTCATCCTGTGCAAGTGTTCTAGACAAGATTACATGTATTCTCATCTAGGGAATCTTAAAGATTTCGCGTGACATCTCATCGCTTGCAGTTTTACAAGAGCTTTGAACCCAGAATTCTCAACATCGTCGTCCCTTACCTAAAAAGCCTTCTAATCAAAACGGCTTCACTCATGAAATGGCTTTTAGAAGATCAAAGCTACACAGCCCATGAGACTAGAGAGGCGTAAATAATATATTAGTCGCCAAAGGGGAAAGTCTTATGAACCACGATTTTTGAGCTGTGGTCCACATTCTTCATAATTTTTCATCATACATAAAGATAGATGGAAAGTTTTACTCACTTCTTACGTGTTGGCTGTAAAGCTCGGGCCACTTTTCCTCAATTAGTAAGTATGATTAAGTCAGTTGATAAAAGTTCTGTTGTAACCAAATACGGTGAAAGTGATAAAATCATTTTAATAAAAAAAAATCGCACCCGGTTTTAGTTGCTAATTTTAAAATGCAATACAAAAAAGATCACTTTATTTTTTTCTAAGTTTCTACAACTGTAGTCTTTATTTTGAATTTCTTATCCGTATCCTTTATTTGTATCAAACTTCGAACTGAAATTGTAAATTTATAAGCTTTAATAAGTATATTCAAAGTAACTTTGTTGTAGCATTTATTTAATACTAAAGCGCTAAAGGCACGTAAGGTACGTAGTACACATTTTGAGATGTACGAGTACCGTAATAGAAACTACTGACTAATTAATAAATGCCTTGTACTTTTTAATACCACAACATAATCAATTCTTTTCGTAACTAAAACTTTAACGACATCAATCCATTATCATACCTGGTCTCATAGCTATCCTGTTGATAATTTCATTGAATCCTCTTGACAAAATGTCTACAAGAGTTAGATTGCCATACCATACATCCATAGCACCGTTAGATAACCATTTGGATATTTTTTCATCTCTTGGTGATTTCGTAGGATCCACTGTTGACTTAAATCTCGTTGTGTCTACTACGAAAATGACATTCACTATATTAACTATCAAAGCAGTATTTAAAAAAAAATTTACTGTCATTCTTCTGGGTTTTGTCCACGTCTGACTGGCGTGAAGTAACGCGGTCAGTTTTAAGTAAAGCAAATTCAATACAATATTTTGGTTTCATGTATACTTCCCGCTATTGTTCTCTGAGCGGATATTGCTGAAACTTATGCAAACAACAGTGTGTCTCGGCAAAAAATGTATTTTTTCTACCTTTACCTGTAACTGCTGTTATCACGTTTACGGATATGTTCTGAAATGCATGCCTTTCTGTAATGCATATTCTGATCATAAGGTATTATTACATTCGTGGCGTTAATTGGACCTATTTCCGTTACTTACTCTTGCCGTCATGATTATATTGACCTTAGCCGAACCAAAATGCTTAACACTACCGACAAAGGGCGTTGATAAAAAGAACTCCTCCACCAATGTATAGTGCAGACATTTTCTGATTTTCAACGCTGTTTCTATAATTACATACATGCATATCTTAAATCAATAATTTACTGAGAATGAGAAGCATATTTATATTCTGTAGTCTATAATCGTATAATAGCACATTCTCTAATGAAATACGTATGGAAATGCACACCTGGATACGAATTATTTGGGAAGAACAGCTGTTTTATCACTTTGCAGGATAATGGAATTGTGAATTTATACACAGATATTTTTTATTGAACCAAAGGACAGTAAATTGATCTCAAACTTTTTTGTCCCAAGACTTCCCCATCATTACAATCGGACGATATGTTTGCTCTGAATTTTAGTATTTTCGAATCACTGCATAACAAGTATAGGACAATAATTTCGGCGTCACTTACCGCTTTGCCACCGAACCAACCACACCGCTCGCTAAAAGATTGACCGTAGCTAAGAAAATTAATTTTTTTCACTCAGAATTGTAGCGTTGTTTAAAATCTTTCTACAAACCATTCGTCTTATGAAAGGTACGTATATTTATATACATATGTAGGTACGTTCTCTATGTATCTCTATGTATATGCGATGTAATCTTAGGCTTGGAACCTTTTTGTTTGTAAAAAAATTAACTATGCTATTACCCTTATACGACTAGCCGATTCTTAAAGACAACTAAAGGAAATAAAAGATACCTATATGAATATAATATTATTTTCAAATGATATTTAAATTTTAAAAATGAAGTATTTATTCAGCGTCTTTGGTAATATTGTAACAAATGGCATAATCGAATCCGCGATAGTTAACGTGACCATAAAATATGGCTGATCATAAATTTGACATAAATAAGTTGGTCATTGCATGTACGAATACCGATTGAAGACATTTTTATAATAAAACAAACATAATCCTGTTAGAAGTTTATTTCATTATTCTCTGTTACATTAGAACAATTAAGTACTTTCTTATTATTGGTTTAGTGTTGTGTGTTACCTGTAAAATGAATAATTTATAATCAGTATAACCTAAGCCTATATAAATGTTATAAAACATGATGTAATACACTAAAGATATTTTACACACTTGATGTCAACATTTAAAACCCTATATACATATAATGTATGATTGAAATAAAGGGATTGACATTATTTTGAAATGCATTAACTAGAAAAGCGAGTCATCAATAGATGTTAGACCTCACTAAAATGTCTATGCAGTACCTACTACTATCCTATATCAGTACTTTGCTGCTAACTACTGGTGCAACTACGATAAAAAGTATCGTACCCGAACCAGGTATTATCCCGAGAACTATAAGATCACCAAATAAAAATATCTGCCGAACTAATAAAATCCATGCTTGAAATAGCACGTAAAGACAAGACAAAGACAAAAGACATTTATTTGCACAATTATGGGTACATTCGAAGATCTTACGAAGTTATTAGTTCAATCCATATTTTGCCTTTTACGGCGTACAAATTAGTGATATAAGCTTAAAATTATTTACTAACACTTAGCTTTATAATAAAGTTTACTTATGTTTTTGGCACGATATTTAAATTCTACACAAAACCGTCTGTTCGGTACCCAATATTGCACATTTTATATCAAAATTTTTAATATGCCCAACAACCGAGGGTTCACAGCCCCGGTTGTGTAACCACTTTTGTAACCACTTTTGATACGTTCTAGAGGGGAATTGTAGTCCGTATCGCGATATTGTCCGCGCTCGATGCGCTCCTAGCACGGTCACCGTATGATACCGTGTAGTGGGCGGAGTCGGTGCGGGGAGCTATGCAGATGCAATTGGAAACATAACAGTGTTTCGGGATGCAATGTTTGTTAGTGACATACCTTGAAGGGCGAGTGCTCAATTTTAAATGTATTACAGTTTTTTTTATATACATGCATTTTGAAAATCATTAATTTAACGTTGAAAACACACAAAAAAATACAACAAGACTAGATTACACATTCGAAATGCGGCAGCCTTCAACACGGGTGATACTTCTGTCTAATAATATTAACTCAACGCGGCTCATTAACAAGCTATCCAGCCAGTTAGGTTGTCAATTAAAAAATGCATTGTCACTGGCTTGTATTTTATTAATTTCCTTATCGAACATGGTACAGAATCGACAACTTTAATCAATCAATCCGATAACGACATAAATATGAAGGAAAGCATTACTACAGCAACATAAAACAGATAAAAAAAACATTTTTTTTTTAAATAACTATCTAACAGTAACCAGGGCATTGGGTTGTGGTAATTCAAATTTTAATTGCAAGTAAGCAATGCATAGTATAATATGAAATACTCACCTAGAAATGTTTTGATGGGCGGCATGGCTTTGGTGGGCATTGCCTTCTCATTGTTGGACGTGGGACATATCAGGCCGAGTGGAATGCCGAGCTCAACGAGCTCCATTTTGCGCTTCATGTCCTCTATCGCTTTTAGAGTGCGCCTCTGCTGTTCAGGGTATGAATCTGTAAAAGTATAGTTGTAGCAAAATGAGTATGGAAAAAATGTCTGTCGGTGAAAATTGATAATAAAAAAATTTATGTCAAAAAATCTATTTACTGGCCTCTTGGCTTAGTGGTTAAAAACAAATTACAACGAATGTGCAAAATTCCATTAACATTAACATCAGTTATTTTGGGAGTTTATTTTAGTCAAATATCATTTTATAAATATATAATAACATGTTGTATTAATATACTTATTTATTTTATTTATCTATGTAACCTAAAACAAGGAATTACAAAGGGCAAACCTAATGCCTGGCGCCATTGTCCCCCAGTCGACCCCGGCTGATTGTGAAACCTTGTGGTAATACTTATACGTATATATATCATGTATATATTTTTTCTAACGAGCCATTATACCGATCAATCGTGTTATTGAACATATGTGGCTATGATCAACAAAAACCAAACCTGGGACACATTTTTTAGCACAGCCCGGCTTGGGTGGCCTCGGTAGCTTCTTCGGCTCATCTTCAGCCTTCGGAGTGGTCTTCACACTGCTCAGTTTGCCAATCAACACTGTGCTATCTGAAATATTGTCAAAAATGTTTATGAAACTTGTTTTCAGTACGAGTGTAAAAGGAATGTAAGGAAAATTGCATAGATCTCCTTGCAATTTCTAAACTTATTTGGCGCGTGTTTAAGTTTTTTTTTTAGTTCAGTTGATCATTCATTATTTTTATTATATTAATTATATTATTTAATAATAGGATAAATTTGCGTATACTTTATTTTAGCTATTAGTTTTTTTTTTTTTCAGTTACTAGTTAAAATAAAGTAATTAGCTTTTACTTTTTACTTAAGATAAATAGATAAATCAATTCAAATGTTTAAGTTACATTTCACAAGTTGTTTGCAATCTGTGTTATGCGCACACACGTTTACTAATAATTTTAAAATACTCACTTCCAGTGCTGATTGGTTTTGGAATAACGGGCGAGATGGGGGTGCTTTTTTTCTGAATGGAGAACGCTCGGAGTCTTTTCTTAGCATTCTCGACACCTTTCAATGACACGGGTATGGGAGACTCCGGTTTCTTCACTGTGGGTATGAACTGTAAAGAAATAGACACATTACATGCAGATGGCAGGTAAGTGTCCATACACAAAACTGATAATGAGGCACAAGTATCACAGATAATAACAGTAGTTTAGGAGGATGTAAGAGTAATCAAGTCATTTACGTTTCCGCTTAGCCAGCCAGCAATATTATTATCTCAAAGATACATTAAACATGTCTATAGTCATCCTTTTCTTTTGTATATTAGAGACATTCATAAAACATAAAACAGGAACAATATGTGTTTGGGTGGTAGGGTATGTAAAATATGTATTGAATTTCATATACCAATCAACCAAGTTGTATCAGATGGTTGGGTACTACATATTTATGACCAACATATATTTCGGTTATAACTATATAAATCAATAGCCTCATGATTTCACCTGGAGTATTTTTAGTAAGTAACACACTATTGGTACACCTTCAAACCCACTCATCATTCATATCACTGTGATTAGTGATTGATGATAAAAAATTTATGACAACAATAAGCTAAACAGGTTTTGGTAAGAAAATATATTGATGTAAAAAAGCAACATGGCACCCATGAAAAGAGAGACCATAGATTTTTTCAAATGATTATTATAAATTAACATTTGTACACAGCTACAGGCACGAACAAACAGATACAAAAAAAACACTTATTTTATTATAAGTAAACTTGTTCAAAACTGACCTGAGTATATTAACAAATATGGATAAAATACATAAATTATTTATGTATGTATGTACAATAGGAGAATTGTCCAATTTTAACTTATAATGTTATTTGTGTTATTAACTTTTCATTGAAATTGTTTGCAAAATCATATCATATATTTTGTTTTCAAACACACACACTTCACTTAAATAAATCTGAGGTAATACTGTACAGTAATAGCAAGTGATACTGACTCGACAATTATGTCTAGATGATATATATAGCCACAAAAATTATTGTAGGCCTAGGATTTGCGCAGGCGTATTATAACTCGGCAAATCAACAATTCAAAGTGCATTCTAACCAACATTTACCAATCGGTTGACATTTTATAGGTAGTTTTTAATGATATACGTAAATAATATCGTACCAAAGGTGGCGAGGTGCCCGGAGGCATCGGCTCTCCATTATTTGTGCAGTTACTCCCATTATCTTCCATTATTATTCCAACGAAATTATGTCCTTCGTAAAGATAATGCAGTTTTTAGTTTAATCACAACAAACAATTACATTTTAGACAATTTCTATATGAAACACTATTCTGATATTAAAAGCATAATCACAATAACTAAGTTAGGAACTTTAATACTATTTAGCAATAAAATACAGCAATATAATGTCCGAACGAAATAAACACTCAACACGAATGTCACATGTGACGTAAAGTGACAAACATCAACATAGTGTTTTAGTTCTAGCCGTGGTGTATATACAAAGGTGGGTTTCATTATCTATGGTTTTATTCGTGTTATTTGTGGCTGTGCGGATTCCAATATTATGGCGAAAGAGTTAGATGACAGTATATTGGACATTTGAAATGCTTAATTTTTGTATTAGAGTCAAAATATTTTTCCATGTTATATATACATTGTACAATATTCAACTGATGTTCGATACGATTCAGTTAAATTTTTGGCACCATTTTTTTCTGTTCGCTTATTTCAACGCAATTCACTATTGCTGATCCAAGCAGACTTTTACAAAGATTTCTACTGATAAGAATCTACTGACAAGAACAGCTGAGGTGCTATAAAATATAAAAATCAGATGAACCTAAAAGAAGCTTCCAGGTTCGTTTTTAGGAATGCCAGCACATATGTATCTGACCTACGTTACTTGAGAGGTAGGTACTAAGTACATTGTTAGGCTTTTAATTAGTCTTTTGTCATAGTAGGTTAGTAATTTAATATCACATAATATTGATACGGTACTATATTATTTGATAGATATGTTACTGTCATTTTTATTGTTCATATACAGTATAATTCATTGATACCATAATATAACTGCACATATGAATCAAAGAGAATAGTGTAGGTAAACTAAATAAGAGTAACTAGAGAAATAGTATATATATCATTCATATATACTAAATATGTCCATAAGGAAAACAGGGATTGTTAAAACTGCTGAACTATTTTCATAAAAAATTAATAATAATATTATTTATTTCATATTATACACATTATATAAACATTAGATTAACTTTAATAAAATAGTATACAGGTTCTTTATTACTTTTTTCTCTATGGGTTACATATTGTTCCACATTTTGATCATTCCCTTTTTATAAAGTGGAAGTGCCTAAAAACACGATGGTAACAAGAGCTCTTGGTATTAGGTTGATACTTTCTTCCTTATCCAACTCCACTTTGGGCTATTGGTGGTAATCCCAGCAGACTGCATAATGTCTTCATAGGATTTAAAAATCTTATAGTTTGTAGCGTGCTGGTGACGTCACTTATATTTTTCTAATTATTCGTTCGTGCATCGCCTTTATTCTGTTTTCCGTCTACTGTTTCTCGTTCTTCTTTTGTTTCTTCTGCAGTCCTCCGCGCACACTTCTCGAGGCCACAAGGGCTCGCTATTATTTGTATATTCACATTTTCATAATAAAATATTTTGTTACTGAATATACAGTGGTGAGTGTGTAAAGACTTTTATTTCATCGCCGTCACCCCCGTCATACATGCTTGAATATACCTAGGTATTTTTACACCTCTTATAAACAGTTGAAGAGCAATACTTTGAACACCCACATCCAGGGGTAGTGGTGAACTCTAAAATTTGAACATAAATCATCAATTAATGACATTAAGTCATCAAATTTGACATATCACTGGCAAGCACTGCATACAGTTCTTTATCTGAAAATAAATAACCATAAAATTATTTATAAATCTAAAGATGGAAAATTTTACTGATTTATCAGTTCTATTATTGGTGTAGATCTATCAATATTAAATTGTTATATATTGTACATTATGAAAAAGTACAATTTAGTACATAAATGTACATTACATAATGTACATATGTACATAATATAGTTGTTAGAAAATACCTTCGTTGGATGGTTTATGCGCTGTCAATACTGCTTCGCGTTTAACAATCTTATTGAGCTTAACATCATCAACATCAGCAAACGCCAATTCCTGGATCCCGTGAGCAATGTGTGAATCATTAGCTTTTTTCTCATTACCACTCGGTGCTTCCGTTCTCATCCTCTTACTGGGCTTCACACCTTCTGCAGACCTTTTTTTAGGTGGCCCATCTTGTGTGGTTAGCGTGGAGTCGGATTTACTGGTGACTTTTAATACTCTGGACACTTCATTCCGTATTTTCCTTTTCACATCGTCTGGTAAGTCGATACCGCTGTCATACTCTTTTGTGTACTTTGTGATAGGTTCATCGTCACTTGATATGTAATCATTGGTATCATTATCGCTATTGCTGTATACACAGTTTGGAGCACCACATTCTGGGTTCGCTATTTCACGCCATTTCGCTATCAGATTATCCACCTTTTTCTGTAATATTCAAATTAGAAAATTTCAATTGTTTAACTACGTAACTCTGGCTTATATCATATATATGCATGTTATATCATATATTTATTAAAATTAGATCACATTATATTTGCGCTGAACAAATCTACAATATGCACACAATAGACATTGGAAATTGGTCAAAGAAATGCAGATTACATGTACGCATTGTTATTAGTAAAATTCCTTAAGATGGTAACTAAAAAATTGCACACTGACTACTTACAAATTTCATGGGCTTAGGTATCCGTAGCATGACATGGTCGGGATGAACTTCGTGCATTTCACATTTCTGACAGAGGTCATAGTCGTGACACACAATACATTTATATCTGAACCCGATTATAGAGTCTGAGCACCCATTGCACACAACCCCATTGTGCTTTTCTGGTTCTGTGTCATGGTTTTCTGAGAAGAAATATATATAAACTCTAGATTGGGTCTAGAAAGACGCTTTCAAAAAATCTTTCATTATCCAAGCATATTTAAGGTTGCACTACTAATTCTATTTCATTCGTGCACATAGTTTGTACATACATACATACATAACCATCACGCCAGGTCCCTAACGGGGTAGGCAGAAAGCAAAAAGAAACACATACTTTGTAGAAAACAAAAAGAAAGGTACCATGGATTGAGGACCCCGGTAAGCATAGAGATGGGGCTGCATCCGGGCTCAAATGTTTCTTTTTAATCTGTGAAGGTGGGAAGTGACGGGAACAGAATCTAGTGGAGCTGGACAGAGCTTTTTCCAGCAGGTCTTCTCTTCCTGCCGCCCGAAGCCACTGCTCCTGGCTACAATTTTTTTTTTATTAAAACTCCAAGCACTACAACTTTGTAAAGAGTCGGATTCATATTTTCGAGGTATTGGTAAGATATGAAAATAAGGTTTTGCTATCCATATTACAACTTCGAACAGCTCAAGTAAAATACTTCAGAAGCAAAAATTGTGTAACAATCACACACAGAACCCGTCAACAGGCAGCATTTGAGATAACATTAAATGCTATCCTTCCTGGCGCTATGTTGGAAACAAAATCTGCAATATATAAAGATCTCACCGGTCGTTTCCTTTGGGAAGACTGTAATAATTTAAATGCTTATTTACTCTGCTGTTACGCCCACAACCATATACACAACAATAATTCACCATTTTAAATGTTATGTTACTTTATATCAATAACGATAATATAAATAAAAACATAAAATGACAAATCGTAGTGTCATGTCAGATGTCAGTACATGTGACAGTTAAAAACCATAGATCAAACGCATACCATAATTATTATGGTTAGGAACGATACATTTATGATAGCAAAGTTATATGTTGTGATTAAAACTCAAGTTTTAAACCAGTTTTTATTAATTGCAATATTTTTGAATGTTCTAATTAAAAATAAATAGTTGTTTAGATATTTGTATGTTAGATAACTTATGTTTATAAAATACAAATGTTAAATTTCAATAATTAAATGCACTCTACGTTACGATGTAAGTACATACTTAATTAGTTACTTAGTTTAGTAAGTAAGCTAAGATAGTTTATTAGTAGCTTAAACGTACCATGACCAGAGTAATGACATAAGAAAACTTTATTAAAGTTCTAATGAATTAGGTTAAAAATAAAACATAAGATTATTGCTGGTTATCGTTTATTTCAAAAAAATCAGTCTTGTAAAAATCGGAATCAATTACACATTTTGGCTTTTCCTCTTGTGACAAAGTCAAACATCTCACTTTCCATGTTATACTCGTAGTAATAATAGTACAAATGAAACCGTGAAAATCTCCTTAAAACTTAATAAGATTACGCGTTACACGTTTGGCTGGTTCCTTCTGAACTTTCCTTACCCTCTTTCCGAACGGGTCCAGTTTGAGTTATACGCACCACTCTTTCACCCTTAGCGTCCACTTCCTTCCTGGGAGCAGTTACAGTCAGAATACCGTCACTGGACAGCTCCGATACCACATTCTCAGATTCCGCACCCTCAGGCAAGGCATAACGCCTCACAAACTTACGGGACACAAATCCATGTTCATCCTTCTTCTCCTCATGATTAGCTTCAACAATTACGTACCCATCAGACGTTTTCACGGTAATTTCTTCGGGCGAAAAATGTTGAACGTCTAGGTTGATTTGGAATTTGTCCTTGTCTGTTTTAATAGTGGATCCTAAATCTCTTGCAAGCGAATCCAGCTGTCTCCAGGGTCTGTAATAGTCACGAAAGACGAATGGAGACATTATGTTTGTCAGTAAGTCGTCATGGTCCAATTCCAGGCCAAAATCTTGATCAATTAACCGGTTGCCTCGTCGTTCTTGTGGACATTTATCACAGTTTACTCCAACGGCGAAGATTAAAAACGTGAACGCGAGAAATAGCTTTACCATTTTTATATTCGATACGCGTACAATAACCAGTACAAATATCGTAATTCTTTTAAAGCAGCGTCTCTGTCACTACTAGCCTTTAAACAAAATGCGCGAGGATCAGACTTGCACCGCCTTATATACCAGACCTGCCATCTAGTGAGGGATAGAGACTTCTGGAATGTACTGACTACTGACGCGGTCTGTCTTACGTTTTTGTTATCGTGCCAAACCATAATTGGGCCACGTAAATGTTTTGTAATACCTGTTGCTTTTGGTATATGCTCTCCAGTAGATATCATGCAAGTTATTATCTTTGTTGATAATTGACGTTGAAGTTATCGAAAAATTACAACTTAGAGAATATTAAGATATGTCCAATGCCATCTATCGAAGAGTAGCATTAATCCTGTCACTGAGCCTTTGTTTTGTATAATATTGCCTGGAACATTCCTGAATGTTTCCGAAATGAGCAGTTACACTATCATATAGTAGTTAATGAGCAATGAAATAAGATAAAAAAAAATGATATCGGCTGTTTTCGTGTAGACAATTATTTTCAGAATCTATCATCCGCCTTGGATTAGCACGGGTTGATTACTTTATTTCGATTATTGATTTTATTTCGATATTTGATTTTATTTCGATTATTGATTACTTTATTTAGATTATATTATAAATTTCATGGTAGGTGGTAGGCACCTATATCGCGATAGTTTTAATCGCGCCAGTGTATTTATTTTGCGATAGCTTCTAATGTATTAATTTCAATTACTTACGTAATGTAAGGGTTCGATATGTGATCATTTTACCATTAATGTATTATAATATTTTTTATATTTTTAATTACTACAATTAATGTCTTAAATTAATGTTTATAAATCATTTGTAGAGGACCTAAAATCTAGATGATTATATTAACAAAAATACTTACTTTTTTACTATAGGTATACTTACTTTATTTTAGGACACGCAGAATGAAAACGTAATTGGAATACATTTTGAAACATATACGTAACATTTTTATTATTATCATATGGCTTAAACTCTAAATATGCCCTTTCGCTTCAGTATTTTTAAAGTCAAGAAGAAACAAAAAATTCGCAAAATGTTCATTATTTTTTCGTAATATTAAAAGTTTAGTTTCGTAATTAATGATAACTGTTAATTATCATGAAAAGAATTTTAATTAATAATGTAGCGAATTTTAGTGCTATCATTTCGAGAACAATATATCAGTCATATACAATTTCATGCAATATTGACGTGAACATGGAAACGCTTCGTGTTTTCCACTTAAATTAAAGACTCCTGAACAAAAGTAATAGCAATTCCCCGCCCGTGTTTATTCTATTCGTATTTCTATTCAGCTGGGATTTAGTTTATCGTAGTAGATGGTAACATCTATTTGAGTATATTAGGCATTTCAATTTATACTGTAGTGTTATATTAGCAGTAGTCAGTAGCTGGTTTGAATAGCGAATATTTAATATTCGGTCTCTATTTGAGAATGTTTCAATAGAGCTATATCTAGCTTCATGTGAATTGCCTCCCTCGTTACGCGCACTGTAGCTCCTGCAGGGCGGCCATGAAAACAGGAGGATGGGCAGATCAATAACGTATCAGTGCATCTGGACGCCATGATGTATTATTAACGCCAGACAAATTTTCCGGTGGCTAGTTAAAATCATAAGGAGTATTACTATCTATTCTAAAATATGTAATAAAATTGAGAAAATACCATTATTTTCAATTCTTATTAAAACACTTATGATAAATGTGTATTCGATAAATATCGCAAATACAAGTGGGGAGCATTACGTAATTCTAATTCCTTGCATTCTTGATCATCTTCTTTACATAGTATAAAACAAAGTCGCTTTTTCTTCCTGTCTCTATGTATGCGTAGATCTTTCAAACTACGAACCGGATTTTGATGCGGTTTTTTTAATGAATAAAGTGATTCAAGAGTAAAGTTTAGATGTATAACTAGCTTTTGTCCGCGGCTTCGCACGCGTTTCTTAATTTTCACAATTGCTTAATGGCAATAAGTAATATAAAAATACTACATTTTCATGAATTTAGATATTTGAAAGATAGTAGGAAATTTTCACAGTATAGGGAAAGGGGAATCGTTTTACTCCGAATTAAACGCGCACAAACCCGCGGGCAAAAGCTAGTTATAGAATATTACACTGCATGGGGAAGGCTAATATATGTATTGTTATAGCTTGTGAATAGGAATTGTTAACCTTGCAGTATGTTTGCGATTTCCGACCACACTCACGCTATTATCCCGCAGTTAAGATAAAAAAAATCGCTATCGTTATCCTTGACCCTAACGTGACCATATTTTTGTGCATTCTTGATAATATGCAATTTTGTTAATTTAATTTAATATTAACTTCTCGTTTTATGGTTAAAATATTTACGTTATGATAATATTTTATCTCCGATGGTTTGTGCATGTAAAAAGAACGGATGACAAAACATAATATGTACAACTCGAGAGAAACAAAGTCTTTCTTACCTCGACTCTGGGTCAGATACTGGCTGTTGCGGGAGTTCTGAGTATCAGAAACTGATGAATATAATATCTCGTCAGGTATGTAAGGACAGAGATAATTGTCACTCGGTGCTTTCTGCCTACCCCGTCAGAAACCTAGCGTGATACACATATTAAGTATTTACATAATTTTGTACATAATTTTATATTCACACAAAAAAATATTACTGCCCAATTATTTGTTGTTACTAGAAATTGGGTTATTGTAGCCGAAAAATAAATGTGATGTAAAAATTTATCGTATATTATTTTCATATATTACAATAACAGGTATGCAAGAACTGATTATCAGGATAAACAAAAGAGCGCTTCTGGATTTTGTTTGATGTTGATTTAAATTAACTTTTGAAAAAAAGGTCTAATAAACCAACAGTGGGAATCGAACCGACGACCTCTGGGTGAGTCAGCAAGCGATCTCTTTTAGCAATTTGAGCGACAAACGGATGCATGAGACAATTTACATGCGAACTTTACGAATAATTGGAAGATGGTCTGGCTCTGTATTATATATAAGTACACCGCCATACTGCAGAGCTTTCCCCATTTCAATTACCGCCCCCATCAATCGATACGGCCGGACGGTTTGTGCGAGCCAGTATTCGGCAGTCCTTTAGCTTAATATTGTTATGAATAAATTATATGGACAAGCTATATACAGATTGTTTACAAAAAACATTGATAGTCTAGTTCCTTGAATTTCACTTTCCTAGCCCGCGGACCTAGGTTTAAATCTGGTACGCCCTCTGATTATACAAAGCTAAGTCGGTTTGCTAAATTATAATTTTTAATATCACACGCTATAGCTGTGGAAACATCGCGATGAAACCTGCACACATTAGAGCGTGTGATAAGATATATTATTCTTTGAGATTTCTGGAGTCCGTCGATCCGTTGAGCCAGCGTGGTGGTCTATGGCCTCAACCTTTCTCACCATGATATGAGATCTATGTCCAGTTGAACATTAAAAGGGTCAAAAAATGTATAAACTTAAAGTCTACATTCCTAAGTGTTTAACAGATTGAATATCAAGCCCGAGCCAGGCTATTGGTTTTTGTGGTTGAGATCTTAGGATATATTGATGTTAACGGATTCAATTTAAAATTATTTTAACTTTTTATTTTAATAACCTATCTAACTTTATGATTCTTACATGTGGGTATGTTTACATAACAAACAAAACATCGTTATATAAAATTATAATACGATTTAGAATGAAAATGCTTAGTTACTAGTACTGTTTAGAATAGTACTGTTTAGAATAGTTTATTTTGTTACAACAAAATATAATTTGTGAGCGGCGCCTAAATTAGTAATTTGAAAATGTAATTTATTGCTCTTGTTACAAGCCAGGCGTTTCCTATTGGCTTTCATGGTAAAATTTTGTATCTCGATCTGACACTTATAAATTGACACAGATAAACTGATTTTCCAAAACCGGATGGTCTGAAAAGTATCGCTAAAATACAAACGCTCGTGATCATCTAAATATTCATTCAGCGTGGATACCGAACCCACAGTCGTCGTCTCAGCAATTTGTTTAGCTAATTACTGATCCAATGGGCCAGTCTAATAAACCATATAATGTTTTCTAAGTTTAATTTACGACGAAAAACTGAATTAGTCTTATCCTCAAGAGATAACCTGTTGATATAAATTGTATCTAAATACCAATATGAAGGGGATGCAGACAGATTGACTATACTCGTGATATATCTGAGCTGAAAATGCGTGGCCAGGGGTGGTGGTCAAAAAAGGAAAAGGCAGTAGCGGCACAGCAGCCACCCCTTGGTTGGAGGCTTTGCCTATTACATAGATGTTATATAATTGATAAAAGACAAAAGACAAAGACAAAAGACATTTATTTGCACAAATATGGGTACATTAGAGGATCTTAAAAAGTTATTAGTTCAATCC
>DWQT01001808.1:0-15649 GCA_018244895.1 Myscelus amystis hages
AACGGCAAAATTTAGAGCTTTCCTTGCGTGCGCTGAGTAAACGGTGAAAGTTACTCAAAAATCATGTATTACAAAATCATTCCCCTCTAAAAGTTCTAAATAAAAGTCCGCGACACCATATATCTAGCTTTTAACGTTAACCCACTATAACCATTTTTATGGTTAACAAAATAGTTCTTAAATAATACATTGCTTGCGAAGGTGTTTTAATAAACATGATATTAATCCTTATCCAAATGAATAAGTTATTTATCACAGGCACTTATTTTTGAACATAATCGCCTTTGACAGTATTTCATTTCAACCGACTAGCTTTTGTCTGTGGCTTCGCACACGTTGCCATTTAGATGTTTTTAATGGCAGTGGCATTGTTTTACTTCGAATTCAACGCACGCGAAGCCACAGGCAACAGCTAGCATATATATAAAACTGTCACTGTATCCCATGGGCTCTAAAATAGTGAGGATCAAGTATCTACTAGAACCGGTGTCCACATAATTTTGCCCATTTCCATTACAACACTGTATGCACATGTAGAATTTGTAATGAACCTTAATCTGAGGTATTCCTGAAGCCCTATATATAAGGCTGTTCAGATGATAGAAGATCTCTTCTTCACAACTGGCAATGCATTTTTAATTCCTCTGGTCATGCAAATATACATTCCACCATACTGTGACCACTTACCCTTATAGTTATATTAATTAAGTTAATTGGATAAAAAAATTGTGTTCACTATACAATATACCTCTGGTGCCATCCATGCCGCACTGCCTTTATTATTTGTCATGTATGTTGCCTTGTCAGCAGCAGTTCCAAAATCACAAATTTTAAGCTTCTGTCCACCTGCTACTAATAATAAATTTGGTGGTTTGAGATCCCTGTGTATTAATGGTTTAGGTCTCATTGCATGCAAGTATGCAACACCCTGAAAACAATTATATAAAAATCATTCAACACTTAAATTACAACACAGGAGAATCAAACATTTATATTATGTTACAGAGATAGAGTATATTAAACTTTATACTGGCCCTTGACATCTATTTGTGCATATTACATTGCAGTTTTAGTATACTACTGTGGCAGTTAGAACAAGAGCCCAAAGGTTGTGTTTACTTTGCAATATAATTGATGCATTAAATGCAATGTTATTAAATTACCTCGGCACATTGTCGCGCCCAGCTCATTGCATGAGCTGCGCTGTATTTGGGCTTAGGACGAACATGAAGAACGTTATATAGGGAACCACCCTCGGCATATTCCATCACAAGACAGACGTGAGCCCCTTTCGTACATGCTCCATACAACCTCACGATATTAGGGTGGGAAACTCGAGACAACTGCCGCACCTCTATGGCAAACTCGCGCTTTTCAGCCTCCGAATTTATATGTTTCACCGCCACGAATGTATTCCGCCATAAACCTTTCCACACCACGCCAAAAGCTCCTTTTCCTACAACCTGTTAACACAATATTCACCTTTAACTACCAACTTTTAATTTTCGTTGTAAATATCTATGTATGTTGATAGCACTCGCCTGTAATTCTTGTATTTCACTATAATCTATCTCTTCAACAAACGTCTGCTGAACGACGGATGAGTCTTGCACAGAAGTAGCCATCGGTATACTTAATATCACATTATCAAAATGACTAGGAGTGAAGGCTTATTATTATCTATTTGAACAGTTAACGAAATTCTTGGAAAAGACGTAAAATAATTGGTTAGATGAGTTTTCTTGCTATTGTTTAGTAGAGAAGAGCAACTGCGACAAGGCCGCCATCTTTGAAACTGAAGAAGAATTTTTTTTTAATCCAAATTCGTTAACCAAAGATTCTCAGTTTTTGAGATCAACTTATTAATATTAATAAATGTTTATAAATAAACAAATATAATTTTTGAAAATGTTTTATATATTGGCATTATGTGTGTGTATTAAAGGATTATCGTAGATTTAATAATTGATGTTTAATTGTACAGTTTTTGTGAACTTTGTATCATCGTGCTATAATACATAGTAAGTACATACTACTATTTAACATACTTAGAATTTATTTGCTCTAATTAGTGTGAATAGAAAAGGTCTTGATTATAAATTTTCTCATGTTGGCTTTTTCATGCACTGAGGTTATTTACACATAATGACATCAATATAAGCATAAACTACAGGTACATAATTTCAGAAGCTCAGAATAGTTTTCATTCAAATCACATCACTTCATTCAATTCAATTCAATTCAATTCAAATCACATTCGAATCAAATACCATTATTTTATGGAAGTATTGGATAAAAGTTAAGTGCTCAAATTATCTTCATCTTCTAAATCACACAAGAGCTCGTAGGCTTCATTGCATTGAAATGTTAGTGCGACATCTTTTGGTGTTTCATTTCTATGATTAGTAAGAGTTAAATCTGCTCCTAATTCTATGAGAATCAAAATAAGTTTACAGTCATTGCTCATGGCTGCAAAGTGAAGCGCTTGGCGACCGCCCGGTGCCTCAGAGTCATTTACAATTGCACCCTTTGAGACAAGAAGCTGAAGTATTTGTGTGTTTTCTGTAGTTAATTCACACATCATTACAAATTCTGAAATATTATACTCCTTCGTTAATAACAAAAATTAAAAATGTTCGTTACGTAGATTCAAAATAAGAGATTACTAACGTAGAAATAGTCCTGTATCCACTGGATTAGATCGTGGCATGATTTCTGCGCCGTAATCAAATAAAAGATTTGCTATTTTGTATGACGGTCTGAAATTTTGTTCATTACTTTCAAATATTTCATTAATATTTGTTATAAATATTTACTGTAGTGTAATGTTAATAAAGACAGAGTAAGATTACCTTCTCATCAAACATAGCGAAAGTGGAGTCATGCCAAGATTATCTATTATATTAGGTTTAATATTATTTTTCAAAAGAAGTTTGACGGCTTCGTTACTATCAGAACAAACGGCTAAGTGAAGAGCATTTCGACCTAAATGATCAATTTCTTGTATATTTGTTCCTCTTCTAAAGAAATGGTATAATTATGTATAACATCATAGCAATCTATCGCAAAAACAAAAAATGTAGTTCTCTCTACGGAACTCAATACCTGATGAGTATATCAAGAATCTTGGTGTTACCCGTCTCTGCAGCTAATAAAAAATCTTTATCTCCATGAAGAAATTCTATAGCTTCAATAAAATACGGGTTATAACTTTCTATTGACTGCGTAGATTGCTCTGAGCCTATATTAAGAGATCTAGGCGAGCCGGGGTAAGAAGGAATGTGAACGTCCAAGGAAGTCTCCGATATCTCTGCACATAAAGTTAACAGCAGTAAATGTCACGTCATATAAATTAGGATGTAGCCACTGTATAGCTACGAATTTTAATAATTCATTCAATTTTTATATTAATACAATAGTAGGGCACATGTTTTAAACAGATTAAACATAGATAGTTTGCTGATCATTGCTGCGGTGCAAACGAAATGATAACAATAAATCGTGTATCTAATATATTTGATAATTACAGTTTCATTCATTACTTTAATTCAGTTAACGATTAGGTGTTCATTTCATTGATATTGACTTGTGACTGTGTACATATTTCTATATTTGAAGAGTTTTGTGAGACCTGGAACGCTGAAAATTGTGCACATTCTGGAATCGTTTCCATTTTAGGCACATTTTCTAACACTGACATTCTTTTCGTAGGCGTGGAATATTCTATTTCTGTATCGGATTCTTTGTATTTAAGATACGCAATTACAATGGAATCACTATCATCATCAGAGTCGCTTGATACGCTATTTTCAATTTGCAAATTTGGTTTTTTTTTGGTTTTCATGTTAAATTCGGACTTCTTAAGTCCAATCAAAAATCCATTACTCGTATGGCTTGTGGAGGGTGAGTCAGAAGTTGCTAGTATTATACTTTCTGTCTTGGTTGTTACAGCAGTCCTATTTTTATTTCTTATAACGCAAGAATCAGAAGCTTCAAGTGATTCTGGATTTAAATTTTCTGTCGCTCCTGAAACCGTCTTTGATGCACATTGAAAGTTTGTATCATCTTCACTAGATAGCAAAAACGACTTAAAAACTCTAAAGGGTTTTCCTAATGATAACTTTAATCTCTGTATCCAGCTTAGGTGCCTGGAACTAATTAATTAATATGCATTGGGTGCTCCTTTATAGCGACACTATCATTATGATTTAGGGTATGGTATTTTATACATAATTGTGAACGTGAATTGTTTTCTAAATGCAATCTTTTCGAAGTTTTCATTAGATCCAAAATATGTTTTGGTAACATCTGTTCAGACCATAAACAATTCAGGGCCGATTTAAACAAGTCTTTTCCCAAACGAGACAGAAACATGACGATGTAACTAATGATATAGTAAAACATTTCATACTTTGACCACGTCGACTTTTCTGCATCTTCTAGATCGTTAAGATTTGATGTTTGTATATATTGTAGAGATGGTTGCTTATTCAACTTTTTTGCTATATTGTCGTCAAATGCTTCATTCATAATAACTTACCACTATGATCTAAATATATGCTTAATTTACGCGAAATCGTCTACGAAATAGCAAAAAATTGACATTATTATTGATTTATGAAGGATGTTTATTTATTTGCATTTGTGTTCTAAAAAGGTGTCTATCAATTAATGAAAACCTTTTTATAGCAAATATACCTAATACTTATAATTCTTTATTTCAACGGTAACAAAGTCCATTGCAATGCAACCATTAATAATAAACTAAATATGCATACCATGCTAACGAAATAGTCATACCTATGAATATTTATCACTCAGACATGTAGTAAATACTGAGGCTTATATCACGTACGCATATTATACGAGTATTTATCCTGTGTGGGAATGGAACCCAGATCTACTAAGTATCTCTAGGTTACTATGCTCAATACTATGTTTATCAGATATTACCCACCCCAACGTAGCCCGGGGTTGAAACTAATATCTTGACTTCTTGACCCACCTAGAGTCCCGCGCCGATAACCTCGCCATCACTGACTGCTATGACAATTTGTTTTTGAAATTTTAGATATACGCGTAGCAAATTACTATTAGTAGTAGCTTTAAAATATTAAAGGGTAATTAGGATGTGGATGCTGTAGTAAAAGTCCATTTGTCGATAATATACTAATTTAATACACCAATGTTCATATAATGTACATTTAGGTAGACTAATGTAATGTAGCTCTGAAGCTTGACCTCACTACGGGCTATAAATACAACATCAAAATGATTTAATAGGTACTGAATAACAGGTTAAACTATAGTTATTTAATATTTTGTGTTATAGGACCTACAGTTGAAAGAGTAAGTGTTATAAAAAGATATGCTGTAGACTGAGGTAGGACCAATAAAGTAGGTAATTTGATTGTTTAAGATATTTATTGAATTAAATTGCCTCCGCCGAGTCGTCTCAAAATTCCTAGGCCATTTATATTGTAAAATACAATTAATTGAAGAATCTATACTTGTAGTATGTCTGAATTAGCAGTGACGAATAATCAGAATAATGTCCATTCTAAAAGTTGTATTCAAAACTCACCCCTTCCTCATATTAATAAATAGGTAACTAATAGAAGAAAGTATGTGCATTACGGAATCGAATAACATGTACGGAACAAGCTAATGAAACTCTAACATTAAACTTATGACATACGAATGACCTGAAATCTTCATGTTAATCTGATTTGTTTATAGTATCAGACGCCGATATACAGGTAAATCTTGCTCTTGCACGCGGGGTGCGGAACGAAGTAATTCTGCGAGAGTGTACAGATCATCGCGGGGTCGGTAATTATTCTGATGCATCATGTTGTCCGAGCGCTTACGGGCCACCATGAAACGTTTCATCTTATTAGCATACTGTCTCTTACGACGGGCCTCCTCATATCGCTGCGCTAGTTCGTTGGGATCTACTTGGTACATGTCGGGCACACCTCGAGCGAGCGCCATACGGTTCTGTTCCGAGAAGTATGAGTGGTGTGGATATTCCCTTTCGCGCGGCCCGATCACTACGGGCTCGTTGTACCACAAGTCCCCATTTTCATCTACCTCAGGTTGCTCTTCTTCCAGAGAATTCATGCGACCATAATAGCGATCGGCGGCCCATTGATTGGCGTTCCACTCTTGCTTCCTACGTTCTTGTGCCTCCCATAAATTGAGTAGAGCCCGAACATCTGCGGCACTAAGGCCAGAATCTCGCTTACGGCGTTCCGCAATTGGCCTAAAAGAACGTTAAATATAACTGCTACTACATATTACCTCAATATGACTAAGCAAATTGTTGTTGTATAAGTGTAGGTATATTACCTGTAGTTTTTCTTGTTACCACCAGAGTTTTTGGTTGATGCCGTTTTTGCAGATGCAGCCGCACCGCCCACCTTACCACTGCCACGTTTACGGCGATACGAATCATGCTCATTCAATGCAGTGTCTATAGGAGATAAAACATCTTCAGGTCTAAAACAAAACACTGGTGAAAAGTAGGTATATTTTACTATCTATTGGACATTTTTATCATACCTGCATTAGTACACTTTTCATACAATTACATTGTTTACTGACTAGGTTATTGATTAATAAGCACTTGAGTTATGGCGGCTTTAACAGGATATTTTAAAAATTTTATCTAAAGGTATTATTTTTGTATATTTCCACTGTTTGTGAAGCTTACTTTAAATTTTTCTTGCCAGATCCAGACTTGGTTGCCACTTTAGTAGCTGCACCTGCAACTTTAGTGCTACCTCGCTTACGTCGCGTGGTATCATAGGCAGGAGACAGGCTTTCCATTGCTGGAGGCTCGCCAAACAGCTCAGGTCTCATAATGAGATTATCGAGTTCTCCAGTAGATTGAGGAGAGTCAAATCTTTGTTCCCCTCCTTGCTCGTAGCCTTCTGAGTTACCTATCAAATAATTATTTACATATTAGTTACCTTTTCAATTACAATTAGTTAAATCATTGTTCAACAACGTGGCATGGATAGAATTTACCTTCCTCACTGAGCGCAAGAGGATATGGTTCGAGATCATTTTTGTCGCTCTTGTTCAGAAACAGCGACTGGGTATCGTCTTTAGTCTGATCCCAGTTGTCTGGTAGATCTGCGATGGGACCGCCCTCTAAAATTTAAAGTGATTCGGTTCAATTGGCGCGCTGTTAAATAGAACTGGAAATCGATCGCAATTCGACGACCAGTCGACGAGTGTTCCCCATTTATTTTTATATGTATTTAATGCAATGTTTTAAGAATATTGAGAAAAAAAAATTGTTAGCGAAATTATAATAGAGTAAGGAATGAATAGTTAGTTTAATAAAATATATCATTTTCATTGTTTAATTTCCATTTCTTATGAGTTAACTGAATACCTTTAGTTTTTAATCCTTTATTTATAAACAAAACAGCAAATACAAAACTTTTAAAAATATCTTTTATATTTACTTACTTTATATATCGGTCGTTACATTTTCGTAACTTTTTCAGCGCGCATATTCCAGTTTGAAAGGCAAACCGGCATAGATCACATTGGACAATACTTGTTAAACTCATCAGGCAGTCCGTAATTGAATATTCGACTTATCTAGACTTCTTAATAATTACATTACTAATTGTTAAAGTACAAGTTACATTTTATGCAATACCAACTTAGAAACATCCGTATTGTTACTTAACAATTTAAAGAACGCGGAAAAGTTATAGGGATAAAATATGGCGGAATAACTACGTCGCAGGTTGCGCGCAGTTCAGCCACCTGTTGCTATATATAGAGCACTCATCCCTCGCCGGCTAATCAATACTTGTGATAAAATAACGCCATCATTGCCGATGCCTCCCATATCAAACGATATGAAAAAATAACACGTACAAAGTTATTTTCTACATAATAAAACAGCTTAAGAGAAACAATAACTATCTGTTATGAAATAAAAGCCACGAAAATCGTACCTTTATTGTTAGAAGGCGTTGGCACCGCATCGGTCACCAGGAAAACCGCGAGAACCGCGGTCACATATATCATTAACATTATTGATAATCGTTAATTGCAATGATAAACACTTGATATTAAGTGGGTGATATATTAATATTTTTGAGAAAAAATAGATGCGTTGATTAAGAGTCCGCTCTCGGAGAACGAATGTCGCCTTCCCGGTCCCGCCGGAGAGAAAAGTCGCGGTGGCTGTCGATACATTTGCGACATGCGCAGTCCAGAGATACAGGGCTGTACTAATTTGCAATTACTTATATTTAATAGATTTTGAACATAAATTGGTATTTACATAGTTTTGTACCTCGCTTACTTTGGTAGATTACATATAAATCAAAGGGATAAAGAGTTTAAAAATTGTATAAGAAACCAATTTGTATCATATGAACTCAATTTATTTTCAAAGACATACAGCTGTTATTTGAATAGGCTTTTATTGTAATATACATTAATCCTGTGTTTTTTTTAAATAAACTATATTAAAACCAAAAAACCATGTATCTACCAAAACTTTGTTTCTAACACAGTAATATATTATGAATTGCATCTTACGAGTCTATTTAGCTAAAAGTATACAAGCAATTAGTACCAACACTTATGTCAGACTGAGGCGAACTTCCATCAAACATTGATTTAGAGATGTATTCAATGAATATAATCAAAACAAAATATTAATCGTACCTATAATATTAAAGCTTCTCGAGTTCATCTCTGTATTGATGACGTCTAAGTTTGTATAGCTAACTGAACAGTTCCTTCGTAAAATTCATGTTATTGCTTGGAAGATGAGTCGAGACTAGCAGATGGCGACGGAATGAATTATTTACATTACATTAAACACCATCCACTTTTATGCCACTAATTTTATTGCACGTAAAACATTAATTCTAATTCTGACAAAGGGTAAATACTAAATATGTTTTACTTATGACCTTTAACACCCACGCTATCATTGCGGTAACTTTGCTATAGTTCTAATATAACCTTGGAAATATTCAATTTTATTTTATTGTACATAATTGACGCAATGTGTTATCGAATAGACAAAGCGGCGTGGTGGTGCACTTTGGTGCAATTGTGGTGCACTTTAAAGATTTTCATCTTTAATAGTTACGTATTACATTGAAATATGATAAATGTAGATAGCATTAAATTGTAAGTCCAAATCTCCGTTGGAGTGCACAATGGCGCAAGTTAACGGCTATCTTCCTCTTGTTGGATCACTTTACAACACAAAGACTGAATAAGCCAAGCAATAGAATGTTCCCGCGAACTAACGACATCCTGTAATCAGGTGGTAGGTACGTTCCATTCGGAACTTTTGACATGTTTTATGATTTCCTTTCATTTAACACCTCTAAATATGGATATACACTACATTAGTAGCTACCAATTTACGGCGGAAAAGGAATTGTTGTCAGTTATGGAAGTAAGTATTTAGGAATGTGAAAACGGCTATCTTTAAATCATAATGTTTCAAGAATTAATTAAGCACATCTTTGTCAAGAATTGCTCAATTTATCTCTATCATTAGTTACCTCTACCTAGTTCACAAAATTTCGTTAACAGTTTTTATCCATTATTGTTTATCAATACAGTTCTGAATTAAAAAATATATAGTCAAAGAAATAAACAGCAAGTTTTATATGACGATTTTATTGCTTAATCTCTTACATCTAATATGGTTCCACAGACTAATTTGTAATAACAGAAATGTGGAAATGCACAAGAGTTCTAACACATTGACACATTTTGAACGGAAACAGAATTGATTAGACCTTTTATTATATTAGATGTTGAGGGACCAAACCCAACTAAGTGAAAAAAACTTACATTCAGCAGCTGAGGTCAGCCTGAATTAACACAAACAACACAGTTTTTGAAAGTATAATAAATTATCTTTGAGTGTTACTATCATACATGTTGTTGAGTTGATATAAATAAAATGACACACATCTCCTCCATTTTCCATCTTGGTTAAAAAGCCAATTAATTACCTTGCTCTCTGTAAAACGAAACTGTTCATCTGAAGATGTTTCCCAATCTAAATTTTTACGACAAACTAATTTTGAAATACCACTACTCTAATGGTACTGAAAGTGTTTAAATCATGTGTTTAAATCTTCACCCACAGTATACATAATGTATAATTATAACATTAACAATACTCATTTGGTGTTTGTTTGATTTTTCATTGCTTTCATTTTATATGAATTCAGTTTATATGAATTAATGGGGGAAATATATTTAATGGAAGGATCCAATCAAGTACTAAGCTATTTATTGCAACAATCAGTTAATATTAGATAAAACAATAATAAAGTAATAAGTGTGTGCAAGATAAATAAAGGATAAAACATTACAACATTATATTCTGTCTTTTTTAACCATATGCTTAAAATGGATAATACAAATAAAAAAGTTATCGCTAACACTAAATTATTATTACAATGATAAATAAAGCTTATGACATTGGGTACAGTAACTTAAATTATCATTTCTCATTTAAATTATTAATTACATTAAGAACATAATACCAATTTCAAACTAAGTACACTGTGAAATATTTGTGAACAATCCATACGTGTATGGATGCAAGCATGAAGGCATGTTGAAACAATTTTACATGTCAAATATAGCCTAAGACAATACAAATGTTGAACTTCTATGTTTGAGTAACTAAAACTGCTTATATTCATCAACATTCGTCTGGACAAGGTAAATGTCATTTAATTACATAGAATGTTATGACAATCTTATTTGAAATGCTCACCATCCAGTTATAGTGAGAACTTTGTGTATCAAGAATAAAGATATTGTTTCAATTATATACATTGAGTACTTGACATTACACAAAATATTATCATTATATACTTTTAAGTGCTATGATTCGGATATTTTACAACTTTTATGGATATCTATCATAAAGTATGTAGAATATCACATCCTTCATTGAATTGAGACACATCAAATTAAATGCAATCACATAGCAAACACTGTTTTTCGTAAATTTGTACTATAAATATAACATATCAATATATACTATAATTTTTTTCGTGGTTTTTTACTGCGTTTTTTGCTAATCGCTTTTTTACGTCTTCTTTTGTCACATGCACTTTCAGATGTACTAACTGAAGATTCACTACTAGAATTCGAACTTGAACTAGTAGATGAAGTAGTTGAGCTACTATCACTACTACTACTGCTACTACTACTACTGCTAGAAGAGGAAGTGTGGCGTTTTCTTCTTTTTGTTGTTCTTTTCTTCTTGTATCCATCACTTGACGATGATGACTCGCTGCTTGTCGAACTTGAATCAGTTGTTTCACTATCAGAAGATGAAGTCGATGGTTTACGTCTCTTTTTATTTTTTTTTACACTATTTTTTACTTTGTTTTTTTCCTTTTCATCATTTTTTAATTTAATGTTATTTTTTTTCAACACAGGGGATGGTGTATGCGATTCTTCATCGCAGATTTCTAGTTCTTTATGCTTTTTACGTTCTTTCCTTAATTTCGAATCATCACTATCAGACTTTTCTCCTTTGTGATTAAAATCAATTTGTGCATCATTCTTACAAGATTTGTGACTTCTACTAGCATAATTATCATTAGACTTTTCCCTGTTCTCATTTCTCTTATGTTCATTGTCACCTTTATTTCTTGCTGGAGATTTTGAATTTTCTCTTTCATCACATCTGCTTGATGAAAATCTTGATTTTTTAGGTTTATCAAGACTACTATTATGTTTCTTGTCACTTTCATTTCTCTTCGAATTGCTATCACTATGACTTCTACTAGCTTTTTCATTTCTACGTTCCTTTGAATCATGTCTGTGTGCATGGTTTTTATCACTTTTATTGTGTCTGTGGTTGGAGCTACCTCTTCTAGATCTACTCCTGCTTCTTTCCCTCTCATGATTGTTTGATCTTTTATCATTCTGATATGTTGCATCCCTATTGCTTCTATCTTTACTGCTCTTATTTTTGTAGTGCTGATTTCTGTCATCTCTTTCCCTACTATGGGGTCTTTTGGATCGGTTATTCATTGGGTCGGTTGCTTTGGAGTTTTGCTCATTGAAATATTGCACGCCTCGCCCCTTCCCCAACCACCTCATTTTAGACACTGACTGTGAGAAGTCAACATGGATACGTCGATCATCTATCAACACATTATCCATTTTGAAGTAAGCGTCTTCACATGACTTTTTATCATCAAACTCAATAAATGCATATTGCAACGAATCACCAGTCTTCTTATCTCTTATGACTTCACAACTAACAATTTTGCCAAAACGACTGAATATAATTTCTAGATCATCATCTGTTGTGACAGGATTAAGTTTGCAAACAAACAGCACATTTTCCGGGGGAGCTATTTCAGCATCGGGTAAATCGCCTACAATTTCCAATATTGTGGCACGAGCTTTGGCCTCTTTCTCTTCTATCAATTCTTGTATTTCTTCATGACTTTTCCCTTGAGTTTCGTCTATTTCCTCATCTGGAGCTATTCTACCTCCCCTCAAGCGTTCTGCATTAGGTGACGGTGATCTAGACGGTGCTTTGAGTCCTGGGGGATCATTAAACGGATCTTCAAGTATCACAGTGTGAGTGATTCGTACGTCTTGATAAGGGCGATGAGTTTCATCACAAATGACTTCATTTAGCTTTGTGAGCACTTCATGGCCCTCTGTAACTTCTCCTATAACACAATGCACACCATCCAATGAATCTAAGTCAGGAGCAAGAGTAAAAAAGAACTGTGAGCCGACCATCATATCATTACTACATACCATTGAAAGTAAGCCGGCGTCCGTGTGACGTATTTTGGGCATATTCTCCCCGGAAAAAAATCGTTTATGGGCTCCGTCTAAGAGCCCCCAAATAGATTCTCCACCCGATCCTTCTCCAGTCGGATCACCTGTTTGAGCTATAAAACCACTTCGGATGGTGTGAAATAAATTGAAATTGTAATATTTCATCTTGCAAAGCTTCAAGAAGTTCAAACATGTTGCAGGACGTTGTTCTAAATACAGGTCCACGGTAATATCTCCAAGTGTTGTCTCTATTACAACAGACATTTTCCCAAGATAATTTAAATACAACAGTGAGGTAACTTCTTTATATACATGTGTAACTTAATCTTATTTCGAGATTGAATGATACATTTACAATATTCTGACACATCACTGTAATACAACATTAATTCTAACCTATAAAACTAAGTGTTGCCAGTAAAGTTACATGAAGATGCTGAATGATTTCGTATTATAATCGTGTGTAGAAATATGTGAGAAGACACAAAAATTAAAAAACTTATTATATACTAAAAATGAAAAACGACATTGCAAAAAACAAGCTATATGTTTGCAGAGTTCTAAACGAGTGTTTTAGGTTTCAGAAAATTTCCATTACTATCATAATATGACTGTGTATACAAGTGGGATATTGGTTATTTTTGGTCCAAAATGTCCAGGTCCAAAATGCATAAAAACCTATAAACAATAACCATTAGTATTTGGTATTATTTGAATATATTATCATGATAATTATCTTCCTATCATGACGTTTTGAACAAGGTTGGAATTGGATTAATGGCATAGTTGTTACACTAATAGCAAAATTCGGTACCCTTCTAATATGCATCCTAATTCACAAAAATGCTATTGATTCTTATATCAAAAATGCAGACTAAAATTTTCTACACATAATTTATAAGCTTTAAAGTACCAATACAATTTCTAAATCGTTTAAACTTAAACGTTAAACTTCTTGTACCTTTTAGTTACTAATATGTACATGTCCTATGAGAAACCAACATAAAAATCTTACACAAAATATAGGAAAAGGTGTACTCTTGCAACCCTAGAACAACCAAGCTTAAAAATTGGTTTTGTGACGCTAAAAACATATCAATATACTCTTCATTATATTGTAGTTCTGTGCACTACAGATTAAAATTTATGGAAATCTCATATTTAAGTAGTGCAGTTATTTTAAAAAAGGCTTCTTATAGAAAAGAAAAGAAGAATTTAAAAAGTAACTTACATGTAGATACTCCCTCTTGTTACACGTTATCAAACTATGAAATGTTTTCAAAAGTAATAATAATTTGAATAACTCACACCAGATGGCGCTGTGACGAAAAATATGTTTCATTTTAATAAGTTCATTTCGCGTCGGTGGAATTTTCTAAAAATATTGTATTTGATTTCTCCCAATAAAATAGATTTATTTTCTTTATTTAAACTACAAACGACAAATATTAAAACAACGTGAATATAAACAGCATAGATAGTAATATACAAAATGTACTTTCTGTTAGGCAACCTTTGCTCTATTACTTTTGTTCCTAAAATGTAGATAATATGGTCCCTACTGGTATATCAAAATTTTGTATTGCAATAGTTGTACTTACATTCGGAGGAGGGTGTTTTATCATAATCGTAACTCCATTTGTTGGTACTCACGCTAGGGATAATGTTTCTTGTAGAGCTTTTTAAAATCTTGATTGCACCTGAGCGAAGTCAGGGCACGCCACTAGTATGACTATAATATTATATAAATGACTATATCGTGTATGTAGATATTATGTCAGTTTATTCTGGTAATGGAAAGTCCTACATTTGCATGCCAATCGACATAGTTATGTTTACGTGTAAATTTCACATAACTGCACATACCTCCCTATGTAAAATTTTTGAAATTTTTATTTACGCGATTCTGTTTGTAGGCAATCAAAACAAGAATTGAATTTGTAAAAATGTTCAATATCGAGGTGTCGGTAGCAGCCTATGCAATTGGCTTCGTACTTACGTTCCTAGAGAATCTAATAAAGGCCGTTTCGTTCACCCTCCTTCCGCTCTCACCCTTAATAAAGTGAGTATTGAAAATTTACCAACCATTCTTCGAAGAATATAATGTTAGCTTGGTATGAATTGTGATCTCACCTAAAGTTGTTGTATCCGCAAGCAAAATAAGGTTTTATCACATTAAATATAAGGTATATTTTAAAATTGTACCAAACGTCATAGTAGTTTCAAATTGCTCCCGCCGGTAGCCAACAAGATTAGGTAGCGCCGTATCGAAATAATAAAATAAGTTTAGAATCACCAAAAATATGATATTAGCTTGGCAACATGTGCTTTTTTATTTGTAATATACAAATGTTGTATAGCGTTATGAATATTTTCTATATTATAATAATAGCGCTGATCAACAACAGAAAAGACAGTAATAATAATTCTACACTCGGCGCCCAAATTAGGCAATTAAATGCATGTGTTGTGTACTTTCGTTTTTTCTAAAAATAAGTGATCAGTAATGTGCTTTGTTTCAATAAAATAGAACTTTTTAATACTAGTTAAATTTTTAATAAACATTTATCACAAATACACGAAAATTTCCCGGATCCATCGAAACTCTTGAATTTGTTCTAGAAGACCAATGACCAATCTACGTATCGCTTCTGTCGTATTGTCACAGTTGTTCATCGTTTAATGACTACGGTCTGATGTACTTGCGTGTAGCCAGGGTTGGTATCTTTACATACTATAAAACAAAGTCGCTTTTTCTTCCTGTCCCTATGTATGCGTAGATCTTTCAAAATACGCAACGGATTTTGATGCG
>DWQT01001809.1:0-15648 GCA_018244895.1 Myscelus amystis hages
TTCCTATATCTATGAAGTGTAGGTACATAAGTTGTTATGTTACTAATTATCACTCTCAGTGATTAGTTTCGCTTTTACTAACAAGTAATTGCAACTAAAGTTGATGAAACTGAGAGTCCTGTAGCAACGGTCCTATTCAAGCTCAATCGCAGAGGTCCTTGCCAGCCATTTGTGTTTACTTCTTGGTTATTCGTCGCATAATATCTCAATATGATTTGCGGTACCTGTATACAAAACTTCGTATATAAATTTGACTGAAGCATTTTTTTGGTGTATCAAATTAATGAATATAAAATGCTTTATAGGTCTCAGCGCTATTGTTTTGTTAAAAATAATTTTTGTTACACCAATAAAAAAGTTTGGCCAAGTTTCAATATACCCGCCATGTGTAAACAATTTATCCTATTGCATTTCCTGGTCCAGCGGGAGGTTCTATTACCCGGTGATTGCGTATCGCGATTAGGACGCGCGTGAGACCTGCACAAAGGCGCCGACGGATTAGATGAGCTGTGGGGTCACCGTTCTTACGGATTCCAATAGGACTCATCCTGACCCTCGCAATAGGAAAAGAAACTGAATATAAATAGTTAGTAGCGCTACTGTTCCTTTTCAATTACGTAATATTGTTCAAATATTGCTTACATTGAAAAGAATATTACTGTTATTTAACAAACAATATAAAATATTTCCAGCATTGATCATTTGTTAAAAATTTGTCAGTAAACAGTATTGCCATTTTAGGTTCTAGGTAAGGTTTTCCAGGAATGTAATCGTGTCTGAGAATTATTGGGGACGCTGTGCTTGTAACGGCTGGCTACCACCGATGAATGTACCCCATAAACGCACTACCTTCGTAAATGAACTCGAAAGCTTTTTCGGAAGAACGTTCTAGAGTTGAGATGAATTCAGACTTTTGTGTACTCATTCATATTTGAATTTTCCAGACGGATGCACCCGTGTGTCTCTTAGAAATGATGATGTTTGTTATGTTTGTAGTTTCTCACACGCGAGCTAAAATTGCACGTGAAGTCTCGTACATAAGTACGGATCATTTAGCGGTCGTCTCCGGACGCAGTTGCGGTTGTCAGGTGTTGTGGCGCTCCGGTTACAGCACAACGTAATGTCAACGTTCACTTTCAACCGTGGCATCGGCGCTGGAGAAACAGCGCTCATATCGTCTTTTTATGGTGCAGCGGTTTTATATGCGGGAGTGGGCTTCAATAATCTCACGCACGGCCGTTGCTAGTTGCTTCGGGATGGGGGGGGGGTGGGGGGGGGGGAAGGAAGTCATTAACATAAAATGTTGTTTAAGATACTCAATATAAAAAGTTAAATTCGTTTGTATTATTAATTATTGTATCCTAATATAGACGAGGTAAGATACCCAGAAGATCTGGTATTTTCTCAGCCTTAAGTCCTTTATGTTTGATATAACAATCAGAAGATAACCCCTCTAATTATGAAAGGAGAGCTTTGTCCAGTAGTGGAATAGTAAAAAGGTCGACATAAAAGTAACAATGTATATCCCTATTTAACAAGATGACGTGGTCACCGTGAGCAGGATCATTTCGCCAGACACGCCCGCCCCACTCCCACGGGGTACTCTCCTATGATCCCGGAAAAGTTTACCGTACGCCATTCGAAGCGTATTGCTGAGGCGGATGCTACATGAAAAAATAAACGATTTCAATTTATACAACTATTACTTGAATAACTTGAAGTGTACGGATATGTATTTGCATTTGATTTGAATAAAAGTTATTTTGATTATACCGTTAGGGACGGGGTAGGCAGAAAGCACCGATCCCCAATATCCATATTTATTTGTAAAATAACTGCGTATGCGGTTTTGATGTGGTTGAGTCCCATACATCCTTTACTCCGTGGAAACGAATTGAATCTAGCGACCGCCCTGAAAGCTAATGATTGATTTTTTTTCAATTACTCCACAAACCATTACTAAATAGGATGCGAAATTGGACAAATTTTAATGTAACCATTAATCACACCGATAAATATCTTCTGTTTATATTTTCTTGCAAAGTAGGTAGGTATGTCATAAGTTCAGCGCGAAAACTTGTTTATTTAATTCATTTTTTATTGTTGAACGCTGAGAAATCTCTGATTTTTTTATGATTTTGCGTACCATGGCTAAAGTTTAATTCGAAGGCTGACAAATTTGCAAAATTGCACCTCGAATTACTGGCTGGTTAGCTAACTCCAACCATTACTTCAGAGTAACTTTGCAGATTGTCTGTAAAAATATTTTATTATTGACCAATGTAACATGTTGTATCGGACAATACACACATTAGACAAATATAACTATTTCTCTATCGTATTAAACCAATAATCAATATTTTTTGATATTTATACCAAAACCAATATGGCGCTGAAATACACGGATACTATATGCTGTATAAATTAAGCGCATCAGAGTTGCAAATTAAATTTATTTATTTATAATCAATAAGAAGAGTATATAATACATTATGTAAGCAATTGATGTTAATTATAGCATTATAGGGAGACCAAGACTGTCATATCTCTAGGTCAGACACTGGCTGACGAAATCAATGGATGCATTAAACAAATTAATGCCCAATAAAACGATTAACAGGGTTTCAGTCAATGCAACATTTAATTGTAACCAATTATCCGATGGATGCGATACCCGAGTGTCAAATGCATTCACATGCCTCTGTATATCGTTGCAAAACGCTATAGAGGCATCAAATGCCAGTGGAATCCATATGCGGGTAGCATTCAACCATGTAGGCTTTGTATACCTATCATCTATTAATGCTTATCAAAGTACTTCTAGATAATGAGATTTTTTCAAAGTCCACGTCATTAAATTAATGAATATGTAAAATGTTAAGAAATTTATAAATATTTGAATTACTTAAACATTTTTAAAACATTTGAAAGTTTCAATTTACATAAAACTATTTTGTCTTACTAATTTGTAATCATTATGTAATAAACATTATTTAATCTTTCTTATTTTGATAACATTAATTCATTGGCAATTAAAACAATAAAATCGTTTAGTAAACGACCATTTTATTTAGGAAAAATCCTGTAGGTTGGGTCATTAACAAGTACATATTTTCTTTACGAAATATCGCATAGTTGAATTCTTATTTAAATACTTGCGGCAACAGCTCACAGTTAGGTGTTAAAATATTGGTTCCCACGACAACATTGCGGAGGAACTGAGCGAAGGTCGCTCACGACTCGATTGCGAAATACCTATACGTGCCTACCTGCCTACAGTCGCGTCATATTCATGTCTATACTATAGAAAATTTATATGTATTATAGTCGAAGTAACACTCGACTACATAATTAAACTAGCTGACCCGGCAAACGTTGTTTTGCTATAAAAATTACAATTAACACCCCCGCAACCCCCCCATACAGGTGGAATTTCGTAAAACCCGTTCTTAGCTGACCTCTACTCGCCGAAAGAAATATTCCTACCAAATTTCAAGTCTAGGTCTCTAGAGCTCTAGGTCTTCTGGTTCCAGAGATATCGTGATGAGTCAATATGTAGCTGTAAATCTCCTATAAATATCTCGTATATAGACAAGCACTCATTCGACAATATCACAAGTAATAATAATTAAACATCTTTAAAACACCAAACAACTACTTTCCTATTCTCGCCTCAAACCGAACTCTCAGTCGCGGCGCCCGAGTTCCTTCCCGCGCTCTCTTCCCGCCAAAAGTTGTGTCACTCGACTCGTTATAGCGCCAGTAACGCCATCTATAACCATTATTTGATCAAAACGTGTTTTCTCGTCGAAAACCTAACGTGTATCAGTCAAATCGCACTGCTACTGCTGCTTCACGGCAGCAGTCTACGGTTCTGCTGTTCCGAATCAAAGCGTGGATAGCACCATGTAACATTTTCAATTTCAAAAGCGATATAATCTGACCGAATTGAACCTGAAACCCACCCGTTGGGAGCCCGCGTGCAGTGCCGCTATCACTCATCCGAACAGCCAAAGTCCGTACTATGTTGCCAGTTTATTTATAAAGCAGGCAAACCACGGACCCTCTATCATAACATCTATACGCCAGTAGTTAGCTACCGACCGATGAAGACCACAATCACTGCATGAGTTAGACCCGCGCTATTTGTGGCCAGGTGAACGCCCGAATACATTGCAACACACGCGAAAATGTACTTTATCACCAATACTTAAGGCTCACGGAATACAATTGCAAATATGTTTTTACGACACGCTAAAATGACATCTATCACAACAACGCAAGGTCGATGTGAAGTGTAATATTGGTGTAATAAGGGCCCAGATATAATCCGAGCGGCAAGTTCCGCGTGTTATCATTATATTTCGATCATAATTGTGCAAAAAACATTTGTTATGCTGTATGTGTGTATGTTTAAGGCGGGGTTCGTTGGACCGGTGTGATGCGGATGGAGATATTTTTTAATTGCTCGTCCTATGCTGCATCTGGGTGGGTCCCGCTGTATAGATAGCAAAAAAAAACTTGCTGATGGAATAAGTGTCGAAGATTTCTAATTAGTTACTATTACTTACGTCATTTTATACATTTTTTTACCGACTTCAAAAAGGAGGAGGTACTCAATTCGCACATATAAATAATAGGTAGTATACAATTAATATTAAATCTTTATTATTTTTTACTTTTTAGTTTCGAAGTCGGTTTTTCATAACGTAGTTATTTTTATTATCGTAACAGTGACAGCAGCTAGCGACATCTAATAGGATTGTCTGGATAGGACTGTTCATGTGAATTCAGTGGTACCTAAATGTTAATAAGATTTAGTTGGCGAGTATTCGTTAGTAATAGGACTGCGGGATTGTGACTGTTAATGGTATTAGTTCATTTAGTATTTGCTAGTATAGTATACCTTAGTAGGTATATGACTTATTAGATGTGACAGATGTCTTCTCTTCAGGACTGAGGCATTCACGAAATCTAAGGGTTCATAAGCAGGGACACAGAACAGACGCACAGAGTACACATTAACAAGGCACCATTCGATTTCGATCCAACATTTAAAATGTCAGCATTCCCGGGAAGCATGTCCAAATACTGTTGAATACGAAGCAATTTTAAATAGTATTAAAATATTTATATCGTTACCCCAATATACGAGTAAATGCATCGGTTAATCAACTCGACACTTGTTAACGCGACACGTAATCGATTTAATTTGAATTTTATTGCAATCTGTGCATAATTAATAAATAATTAATATTCGGTGGGGGCGTTAAAATGTATACGAGTGTTACAGTCGAAGTGATGTAAGCGATGAATCGTTTTAGCGCCCATTGTCTGCTAATTATTATAAATTACGATCACAATACGATGTTCATTGACAACGAGTGTAATTTATCGCGCTCATTATAATAGACGTTTGTAATAAATCGCGAAATGTCAAGTTTGCGATATAAACATTACGGATGCATTCAAAAGTCCCGCCCTTTGTGGCGAAATTTGAAAATGGAATTTTTTTTTATAACCGACGTACGTAGGTGTTGCAAGCATATTTATTTAATTTTTTATTTTATTGTTTTTAATGCAACTGTTGCGTAATTGTTTTAATGTTTTTAATGTTTCTATTTTTAATTTTTCTGTCTGTATGTGTGTGTTATCTATCTCCACGAATAAAAGTATTTTCATCCTCTCTCTCTTGCCCCCTCTCTCTCTTTCTCTGTCTCTTTCTCTTTATACAGGATATTCGTTGTCATCTTTGTCGAGCGCCTACATGCGGCCTGCGTAATTGCACTCGATAGGGTCATAAATTAACAGAACCAAGAGAAGCGTGGACGAAGGGCGAGGTTCTCCGAAACTATTCAGTACCCAATTTGCATATGCGAGCGCGATCGAAAGGAAAATCGCCCGGAAACCTTGTTTATTGGACGATAATTCACTTTCCTTTGAATCGATCGATAACTATCGATTTCGAATATATTTACGAGTCGCATGCTGCCCAATGTTTAATGCCTTTTAGTATGCAATATAAAGCTTCCCTTAATACTTATTATAATAGTATCTTGGGATATCTTCAGAAACCGTCACTTGACATCAAAGAAACAGATCGATTGATAAACTCTACATAGATAGAAAGTTTACGCGTGCTGATCACACAAAATATTTGTCATGGGAATCGAACCTACGACCCTCGGCCCAGCGGTCAGGTTCACTAACCGATGTCCGAATTATTATTATTCTTATTATTCTCGTGCAAGGATCTGAGCGCGCCGTGCGGTTTCACCGGCTAGCCGGATCGCGTTCCGTAACCAATGCTTTGGTCTTTTTGGTCTCATCACTCGTCATGTCAAGAGACGGTTACATTCAACTTATTTTGGGTACCCTGGTTTCCTCTGTGTTTTCCTTCACTTTTGTATCAACTGATTTTGAATTATAAATTTATAACATGTTTCAAAAATCAGAGGTGCTAAATTAGAACCCAGATGATCACAGTGCGTGGTTTAAACCACTAAGCTGTCCTATATGTCCACTTGTTTAGGATATTGGAAATTTGAATATGGCAAGCCCGACGCGTACCTTTTGACAGGAGCTGTCATTTCAAAATTAAAGACGCATTCTGCGAGTTTTATTTGAAAAATCCGATTTATATGGCTATTTGGGTGTGTACAGGCGTGATGTTACGTTTTTTTTTTGGTGTGTACATCACTGATTGTGACTTAGCCTGTGGCTAGTACTGATGCATTAGGGGGCTTACACACATCGCGAGCGGTGGGCAAGTATCCTTAGCCACACTTGCGGTCGGCCGAGGAGTATTCGTGTGCGTCACTCTTTAACGTATAATGTACACCGCTGCGGTTTTTCGTATGGATTGCCGTTCCCATGTCCCTCCAGTCGTTAGTGGGCAGGGTTTTTTAATCCCGGCGTAACCTCTTTTTTTATCCTTGACACGGTACTCGTTTGCGATATGAAAAACCTTTGAATATATTTAACTACGTTTAATTTAGGAATAAATTAATGAAATGAATTTAATGTAAGTTAGAATTAAATGAAAAGACTTAAGCCCTCAATAATCGATCACGGCTAGCAGACCTCCCACGAAGTAGAAAATGTTGGCTTGTACGAGTAGATTTATTTCTCCACCTGTTACCGATTGGTATATCTAAACAATAATCAAATCGGAATGTTGATCGATTCCGTTCGAATCAAATCGATTATTTAATAACAAATCGATTATTGTTCAACTCGGATAAAACGGAACCCAATGCCCTTGCTAATTTGTTAGTGAACGTTGTTAATAACATTGTAACAGATAAAATATGTCATATACCTATCTATCGACTAAACCATCATTTCACCTGACACCCTATTACACATCTGTGTGGTCTGCATTGTACTAGCCCTGCTAGAGTTACTTTTACATGCATAGCCTGCAATCCACGTGGATTGCCACCGTTTCCCAACAGTGGGGTATTGGGATTTTGCCACTTGCATAACAAAGCGACGCGTGCGCTGCCGCCGTGTTCACGCACGAGCGCGCCACACTGAACTACTCATAATTATCATTGGTGATCTAAAATCATTCATTATACACGCCTTTCTAATGACTGGTAGCGGTACTGTGGAACTGATGATAAATAAACACGGCATATAGGGTTGGCACGTTCCAGAAATTATTTGCACATTGAGTAAATTTATGTTTTAATCTTTAATGATTTATCCCAATTGCATGGTAGTACTTGTCTGGAGAGATAATAGTAAAATTTATTTGAAATGCAAAAGTGTTACGTAAAGTAACTTAGCGAAATCTTAACTAGCATAGCTAACTACGTGTCACCCTGTATTTCGACTTACATACGAATCGTGTGTTATGTAATTTGAATAGTCACACAGTGGGCAGGGTTCATGACCTCTCGAGGTGCCATTTAAAAACGACGGCTAATCTTGTAGACTTTATCAGCAATTAAACTTCATCTGTCTGCATCTGTATGAATATCACAGAAAGCGTTGACTTGGTAATATGTAACCGGATAGTTGACTAAGATTGAGGTGCTTTTAATAAAATATGAAGAACTTAACTAAATACTAAAATTAATGACTTCCACTCGTGTGATTTTAAAAAGAAGTCTAAACTGTTAGATAAAACTTTCATGTAACTTAAGTAGAACACGCAAGTGAGTTTTTATTGTAGTATGACTCCTGATAAATAAAGTACTAAATTTTAATTATTTGAGAGAGAAATACCTAACCATAAGTAAGATTTATTAGGTTGGCACCACTGCTTTGTATTCAATTGTTTATTTAAAAACCATACCCATTATATAACATAATAATAATAAATGGGAAAATTCCATACAAAACTGGCTAATTCGAAACTAAGCAATTACGTTATGGTAAATTCACAGCAGATAAAAAAACATACTATATAAGAGTTATATATAGATATTTTTATTATACTCAATTCTGAGTGGTAATTGAACCCACGGTCTCCGATTGCGTAGTCTGGTTCTCCAACCACGTGACAAGGAGGCCATTCGAGCGGATAGACAGCGGCATTATGTCCTTAGATAATTGATTGGGTCCATTACAATCACGCTATGATAAATAGCACTTTGCCCCAACACTTCCACCCTTCTGACCTACACAATGAGCACCAGGAGGTGCTTTAGGTGGATAACTATTGTTACTATTGTACCATCACGCCAATTCACTGACGCGGTAAACAGACAGATCTTCTTTACAGGCAGGACGCGCGTCTTTTAAATTCATTCGTTTCGTTTACGTGTTCATTTCGATTTCATAGGCTTTTGATGGCCTTTACTTATGCTAATGAATCTAAATATGACACAAAATTGTTTCAAATTAACTAGTCTGTTTTCGCATCAACTAGTCAAGATACATATTTATGTTCATTCTATACTTGTATAGATATTTTTATTAAACCCACGCACAACAAACACGTTTGCCTTGGGTGGGAATCGAACCTGCGACCTCCAGTTTTGCTGTCAAGGACTCTAATTTCTCTACCGCAAGGTCAGTCGAAATACCTAAAAACTGCTGAACCTCACCTTATTTTGAACTGAGCATAGGTTGAGTTGATATTAAAATTTGTGTATTATCACAGTACTTTGATGATGGATCCGATCGAACTAAACTTCACGTGAGTTTCACAAAAAAATCTCGACTTGATCTCTTGACACGGGATTAATGCGTTACGTCAAACCATCATTTCTTACCCACCCTTCCATTACCGCGTGCTGCATGTAAAAAACTCGAAAAATATATTCACGACTCCAGCGCGTCCAAAAACAACAACAAAGCTCACCAGTGATGTATGTTCGCGCTTCGGATCATGAGAAATAACATTGTCTAATTGTACGAACATTCAAATTGGGCTACAAAAAGTCAACGTCACGTCCAGAAATAATGCCGGCCACCCCTTTTTGTGGTGTCTCGTTTGTGGTCCGTATCTCGCTTGATTGATGTCTTCGGCGGTACGGCGGGGCTCGTCTTTAATGGAGTTCTGACGTTGATTTAATAAAAACCCTTCATTACACCATCAAAAGATGTCAGGGTCATGCTCGCTCGTTCCCGAACCGGACATGTGATATGCCGTGATTATTCAAGGCTAGCTTCGAATTCAAACATGGTGGTGGTACATTAGAATCGAGTCCGAAACGTTTCGGGCCTTTTGAGCGCCTAAATACATTTTTGTTTGGAGATACCAAAAAAAATCGTACCGATTCTGATTAATAGGGACCACCTCGCCATCGAGCGTTGTTCGGCAAAAAATCTCCCCGAAAAGGTCAACGAACGGCGCAATTAGAAGATGCCCGCGCCATCGCGGTGATGGCTCAGCAATCACTCACGTGCGCGTCACGTTGGCGGCCATTTTGAAAATATTACCGCGAAAACGCGCGCCCGCGCGCTTTGTCAGCCCATAAATATCTCATGTCTTTCTCTTCAGCCTTTTGACAGTTGAAAATTCGGCGTGCTTCTCTGAAAGAGCGCTTCTCAATGTCGGCTACCGAAATGCCGGGCTTATATCGCACTTGCGGCATTAATCGGATGGCAATTTGAATACTGCCGTGCGTCTTCTTGCTCGTCCTTTTCACGAGACACGGGGTTGTTAACACTGGAATTATTCCGAGAAGCTTTAAGATTTAATTAAACGCGTTGCACCTTAAGACAGTGTTGTTCTTTTTACGAAAATATTTGGTGCTCATCGGACGCTTGTCCGGCGAGACTTGTGTGTATTTTTGGCCGACATTGCCCAGTATTTGGTAAACACTCTGTGTTATCAGAGCCAACAGCGCCGCTTGTCGCTTAAGTGGTTACGACTGAACGGTCCGGTCTATTGAAGTGTTTATGCCAAAAACACTGAGAAATACAAATAGGACGCCGTTTTGGTATGCGCTGTGTCTACAGCTGATTCTTTTTTCGAATTATTACGTCCGTGCAGTATAATAAAAAAATCCGTTACTATCTTTTGTTCTGTATTCAAATGTTTTGTAAGTAAATTAAAAAGAAAATCTTTTTCTACATGTTCTGTGTATTCCCATTGCTCAATTTATTTCTTAATTAAATTTTAACAAAATCGGTTCTATGATGGAAACGTACATATAAGATGATCAATAAATATTCTGCGTATGGATTATTATTATTTTAAATGTAATGACAAGTTGCTGCTGCAATAAGGTTTTATTAATAGCCACAACGTGACATAACATAAAGGGCATCGTGATCTGCAATCACCCTGTATATTGCGGCGCGTGTGCGTGATCGCAACTCGTACGCAAAAATATAAACATCGACAGATACCACTCTGTATAATTACAAGCCTGGCGACCGAAAACAATAGAATAAACTTTTCAATCAATCAACTCGCGCTGAGGTCGATCTGTCTGTTGGTTTTGCCGGGCGCGTTGCATAACCATGTCGGTATTCATTTCTCAGGGGTGTCAATTTTATTGTTCTGTTACAGTTAAGTCTGTTTTTTCAATGGTCACTTAAAAAACTTAGCAAAATCATAGACTGGTATAAAACAAAATTATTAGCCATAACTCATTAATATATGTGCATTTTTTATCCCACTGCCATATACGCTTGTTTTAAATTATTCGTATACTATATTGGTTGAGTTATTTCAAGATTGAAATTGACTTTATACATATATTTACATCTTCGGTACATATGTCACGATAAAAATACAACACGATGTCGAAGAAAGACGAAACAATTTTACGAATGACTATTGTTAGAAACTCCTTAGGTATGTAGTTGCAGAATATCTCGCGTGTGACAACCCTATCAGTGTCATTTGTGCCGCGAAATTTTGTACAAATGCCCTATCATATGCCAAGTCTTATAAATTCATAGCATCATTATTATTGCCTGCGGTTATTTGATATGAACGTAATCAGTATGTGCGGTGTTATTTTCGTTTTCCTAAGCAATGTTTTTTACGGGACTCTTAATAGAATAGACCATCATTAAGACAAATAGTTAGACTATGTACGATGCTGGACGATGTCCAAGATTCCTTCACGTGTAGTTTTGACTGCAGCCTACTTGCCTGGCGCGACAAAGTACAGCATCTACAATGCAACATCGTTTTCTATTGTAACTACTAGAAAGCAGTGTTATACAAAACAACTTTTAGAACCTAATTAGAATCATGAAATTCACTTATCACCTCCGCTAAGACAGCGTTTGAAAATTAACGGCGATCGGTACTGGGGGTATTATTAAAAAAAACATTTACACGCGATATCTCACGCCCGAACACATAAGAGAATACGGGCCGATCAATCTCGTGGCCGGCGCGCGTTGAGCGGCCAATTTGACATTTGCATCGCTAACGTTGCGACACGATCGTAACGATCGTGACGAAAACGACGCGAACGGAGAGCGCGCTTGACGCGGCCGCGTGTGCGTTTTGAAGGCGCTGAAAACCGTAGAACTAGCTGTAAGTAGCAACCCGATATTGAATCGGAAAACTCGAATGAAATTAAAATCGATTGAGCTTTGATTAAATAAAAATTGTAAAAAATCTTCCAATTGTTACAGCTCTATTGTGCTTATTCTATAATTCGATTGATTTAACGAATAATTTATCTAATTCTGTAAAATGTACACCCTATTTTTTAACTGTTAATCGACGAATTGTCCATCTTTAATCGATATTTGTACCAGTAAACAATTCGTCTTTGTCTACGACAAAATAAAATGTGATAAACATCGTGAATGATAATCGGGAAAACAATTAAGACTTCCTTAAATGAAGAATGTGAATAGGTTATTTCAATACTACGTGTGTTCGAGTAGCGGATGATAATTTATTTTGCAGTTTGGTTAAGCAAAGCTCGTGAAATATTTAACAAATTTAACAAACTGTTCTGTTTTTGTTACCGTTGTTTTTGTTTGTTATTGTTGTGTTATACTGATGGATGTGTTCTTTATTGTTTCAGGTAACGATGGTGACAGTCCTAATGTGGTGGAGATTTTTTGGGTATCTATGACGTCATTAGTTTGAATACGTTCTTGTGAAACAACAATTATCGTTAGTAGAAAGGGATGAAGGAAAGTAAGCGATGCAAGCGAAGATGAAAGAAAGAAAGAAACACTTTATTCGTAGTCATACGACAGCACAAGGTGACAAGGACGAAGTCAATCCTCTAACAGAATACGTTTTCTCCACATGTATAACTCCACTATCCCAGTGCACCCCCATAGGGGTTGATATGGGAAGGTTGTGAATTTTACATTGCATTATTCACTTTAACAAGTGCCTATTTTAAAGCATACTGTTGCAATGTAGGACCATACTTTGTTCCACACAAATGTCCATACCCTCTTCCGCCCCTTTAGGGGCAGAATGTTAAAAGAGATTTTTTTACTATTGCCTGTGTCGGACCAAAATATGCTGTCAAAATATCCTCTTTTTAGACATGCAACGGTCTTTTATTTTAGATGCCGATGAACCAGCAAATGTAATGTTATATGTACAGCTATAAGAAAGCAATGTTAGGTTTGTGTTTTAAAAAGATAAATAAAACAAATGATAACGGGCTGCGAATTAATCACAGCACGAGGACGCGTTACTAGATCTTTATTCAACCGTTTTAAGGTTGAATATCACTTGCATTATAAGCCACGTTGAGGTGACGGGTGTGCAATAACGCCAATTCGGTCCGGCGTGCGTTTCGTCACGCGAAAGTGACGTCACTGGTCCGCACTAGATCGGGCAGCGACATGCAATATACGACACCACGCGTAGGTGCATGAACTTTGTCTTTTCGCAGACCGTTAATGTTAGCAGAAAGAATTTTGAACAACGGATATAGTTGTGTGGCTTGTGAAAACAAACTAACTGAGCCTCATTTCAATCTCTACAATTTTGTACGCTAAAATTTTTCTGTTTTTTTGGCGATGTTAACCACACCGTTTTACTCTTGCACAGGTCCACGCCACCAATATGCACTATGTTAAATCAATAATTATTAACTGAATTTGATAACATCTAATATCGTTTATGTGATTAATTTTATTTAAATTAATTGTATTTATTTTTACTGAATCTGTAAGTTAATTTTACTTACAATTTAAGTTTATTATCGCAGTATAAGTAAGCATGTAAATTATCTGATAGAGGGAGTCGGCTAGAGGAGTCCTTAAAAATTAAAAAAATGGAGGGGAAAAATAATTAAAAAACTAAACGATAAAAAGGCGGTAAAGTACTGATGTGTACATGTATGTAGAAAACACATTACCCGTCACAGAGCCCGCGAACGATGCAGTTCAGGCGTTGCCTTCGGGGTCTGGCCTTCGCGTTCGTGACTTGATTAATTACGCGGAGATGACCACATAGGTATCATCGCGTCAACGTGATGTTAACAGCCTCGCACGCCACTCGGACCCTAAGGGGCCGGGCCGGGCGAAAAATGTTTTGACCCAAAATCAGCGGGTACCTCTCGAAACTATTATTGTAATGATATATCGTATTATGCCTAGCTGTCCATTAATATGTTCGTTACTGTTTATATGCAGTTTTTTGGTGAAGTTGCTTAGCGCGTGCTCGGCTATTGTAAACAGAATATTTCGTTTGTGTAGCGGCCTTTACGGAAATCTCGAGTAATGGCCTTTTAATTCGTTCACACAATTTAATATTTTCTCATTCTTCCACCGCACTGCTTAATTTCCTCTTATTGTTACTGCAGAGCGGTGTGCGTGTTGCGTAATTTAGTTACGCTGTTTTAATGTGTTTTGATTTAGTTTTTTTTAATTGTCTGTGAACTTTTCAAGTAATTATCTTGTATCTTGAGTACACGACAGCATTTAAGTTTTATGTCATTCTTGATAACTCCTTAGGTCTTTGCATTGTTAAATTCCTAAATGACTATTTAAATTTATCTAGTTATGGTTTTTTCATTTTTATAATACGCCTTGGAAAATAATTAATGTCGGATCTTAAATTAAATCACAGCATAGAGTAATAAATTAAATCATATCAACTTCCAATTTGCGTTCCAAATTCAAATTTAAATTTCCTGATCCGGAATGTACCTACTAGTTATATTTGTGTTCTTTCTCTCAAAATTTGATCCGCTGTCACTGGCTTGCTGTAAATAAAAATGAAATGCGTCATTCGTTCGCGGAATGACAATTCCCGACGATCTCGGTACATTGATGGATCGGAACATTCGAGAACAATTCGTTAGCGCCAAGTACACGGTGTAGCGACAATGGATCGCTAATTAACACTGATCGATCGCGCTGCGCCGACAAGTCGATGCGTTCGGATGCGAGATGCGGATTAGTGATGTTTTATTATCTTACTAGATTTTTGCTAAGGGCTTTGAGCTCGTAAAATTTTAAAACCTAGAAATCAGTAAAAGTGCATCGTTTTTTTTTTCAAATATCAATCCAGAAAGTGAATCTGAAATTAAATGTGTTTGAAATCTAACTTCCAAACCGACGAATTTTCATACAATCTTTGTACGCTATATTATAGGTATACTATACTATGTGCTATCCTATACTATGTGCGGTTGAATTTCCAAAGTCATATTAAATTACATGTTTTTATACTCCTTTGTTATCTTACGATATTATTATTACATTTAAGAAGCTTTGTTGTAAGCAAACAGTTCGTCAACACTTTACTCATCTTTAGGTACTCAACTTTACTCATCTACTATGTAGTTCTGTCTATATCTATATCACTCTATGACCGTGGGATGCCACTAATAAAGAAATTACTACTCAATTTTCGCCTTTAACTGCCTTTCAGATGTTATTCGAATTCGATTCTAACGCTAACCGAATCATTCACATTTGACCCACTTGTATTTGTGTTATTACACCGAAAGTATCAAGACCAATCAAAGAGCAATCGTAGATCAATACGTAATAGTTACGTGGCCTTCATTCACGTTGTTGAATAATATTACGATACAAACTCATCCGTATGAATGAGAATTGCAAAAACGATAGAACGTGACCACATTACTTATGTGACTCGTTGAAGGCGCCGAACCGGCACCCTTTGTGTTATGTATCATAATGATGAATGATAGCATTTTTAATAAAAATAACTACGTTATGAAAAACCGACTTCGAAACTAAAAAGTAAAAAATAATAAAGATTTAATATTA
>DWQT01001810.1:0-15647 GCA_018244895.1 Myscelus amystis hages
ATGTTTGTCCCGGGTGGGAATCGAACCCACGACCTCCGGTTTCACAGTCAGGGTCTCTAACCGCTCGACCACGAGGCGAGTCAATTTATTGCCATTTATTGCCATTATGAAATTCTGAATAGCAACGCGTGCGAAGCCGCGCGCAAAAGCTAGTCATACTATAACCATAATAATCTCTTTCATATCCTAGAACTACATCATATACAAACTCACATGGTGCTAAGTTTTCAATGACATCAGATATACTTTTGTTTTGAACGTGATTAGTGAGCTATTGTATCTGCCTGGCTCATAATTTAAACAAGAAGCTAAGAATACAGGTAAGTCTGAATTGCGTTAAATATAAATGAAGTTAATATTAACAGTTGTACCCAGGATTGAAAATTGGTATAATTACCCCTTCCAGGGATTTCATATTTAAAAGACTTTATAATAAATCCTTACGTCTTTATATGTCTGTATATCAACATTCTCATGTGTTTCAACATATTCTTGAATTGTTAGCGGATCCTTCTCGTAATAGTCGAAATATTCAATTTTAATTTCTACTTCATCTTCTATATTTTCATTACCCATAATCTATGCTGTAAATTAAGCTTTTAGTAATGTTTACAAATACAATAACTATTAAATTGACTGCCCAAATCATAGATAACTACAAATATATAAATGAAATAACCAGCTCTTTCTTTGACAATGACAGTGAAAGTTAGGGAGATGAAAGTTTAGAATAATTGTTCAATTAGTAGTAGTTGTGTTTTAACAACTAGTCCTAATTTTAATATTTTGTTGTATACATTTTAAGTTAGTAATCGTCGTAAGTTTGAATGTACATATTATAAGATATCGTTTACATTGTACAGTTTTAAAACTATACTATACTAAGCTATAAAGAAAAGAAATACTATTTACTACTAAGTTATAAAGAAAAGTGTTAAGGGAATATAAAAAAGAAAAAAATACGTTTATAAAAACAGTAAAAATATATACACATATCGGATATACAATCTGTAGCACTTCATTTAAACTATTTTTAGTCTGCGTCGTTCGCGCCGCGTTACTACTCCGTCGTTCATTTCGTGCTTGTTTCAATTCGGTCGGTCTGCCAGTCTGTTCGCAACCATCGAGAGTGGTGGTATACTCGTTTTCGTTCTTGCTAAACGCGTTTCGGTGTGATTTGTGTTTGAAATTGTGGTGCACAATGGCATACAACGGTAGTGGTGGCAAGAGACTGTGTACAGGGACCGAGCTCGACGTGGAAAGGGTAAGTTTTCATTTTCTAAACACATTTGTCAAACACCTACATTCACTTGGCCGAAAAATGGCCGTGTTTTCTACCGTCTCGCCGTCATGTTTTGGCTTATACGTGTTCGATGCACTCACGTTTTAATCTAAAGTTGTTTAAAACCACAGGGCGAGTATTAAATATTATTTTTAAGATTGTATATTTGTTGTTGTGGCCACGTTAGGTTGTTGATTTGTAAAGTTTGAGGTTACGTTATTGACAGATGACAATGATTTGTGTATTTTGTGATGCTCGAGGCTTCACGTCGGGTTCCCTTGCTCGGCGGCAACGCTCGAAGTACGAAAATAACCGGACGCCAGACTCTGTCAATTATTGTGATTGACACGTTTCGGTCATTAGATCTGGTATGACAGGCGGGAAAATTCACTTTTGTTCTCGGTAACAATACGACTCCCGGAGTCATATCGCGCATATTTTAATTTTAAATTGAGAACTTAAATTCATTTTCTTTGAAGATGGCATATTTATATTCTACCAGTAACAAAATTTACTATTAGGTAATTAGCAAATAAATATTTAAAAGTGATATTTGCAAGAATATTATTGCTCTTATTAAAACACGTGCACACGTGTTTTGGATTTTAGAGTAAAGGCTTAAAGGATTAGTTGCAGTGAAGTGAATCTGAGTGCAATGAATAAGTCTTAAAAGACTTGTAGTTTAAGCGATTTTTTTTAAATTTATCATAAATCAATCTTCAATACTTTACATGCTCTTATAATTTCTTTAATATTGGTTGCATGTTTCATATGTACATAAATATGTTTGTTTTCGTAATACACAAATACTATATGACGAAAAGAACACATGTAATCACCTATTCCCATATAACTATAGGTTAAAAGTTAATCTTTTGCTTAATACTATATAACCTAATAAGTAATAATGTTTGTTTTCATTTGTAACAACCATAGGCAAGTAAACTATTTAAAATTAAAATGTTCTAAATTCAAATGTAGCTTCAACATAATATTTATTTTTAGTAATCTATTTTATCAACCATTTCAAGTACCTGTCTTGCCTTGTGCCTGTTTGCAAATGCTAAAATAAAGCAAAAATAATTTTATAAATATTGAAATAATATTTTTGAATTGGAGTAAATGGTAATGGTAAATATATTTTATTTTTCAATGCCGTTCCCTCATGTAATTTGCTCATCGGACCAGTATGTAGTGAATCTCATTAGTCAGTTACAGGCTAGGGTATGTAGATGTAAAATTACCTATACACATACATGTTTAGAAATGTATGCACATAGTTTATTAGCTGTCTGGTTAACATAGCTCTGGCTGTATTTATTTCCGAATCAAATGTCTCCATTGGAAATTTTCCTATCGTATTATTACTATTATTAATAAATGCTACATTCCGCTACCCGACTTGAGCAATCAGGACGCTTGATAAGAATGTTATTACATTTTGATACAAATTTACATTGCAATTGTGTCATCTGGAAGTGAAAAGTTGTACTAAAACCAAAATAAATCATTCACAATCACAAGTGAGGTGATAGGATATTTTTTTGTTATTTTTTCAGGCCTGTTTGGGCCGGGGCGATAACTTTTTAAAATTAAACATTTATATGTGTTTGTATTCTCTCACTAGACTGCTGTCTAACTATGATTTTGCTCTATGTCTTTGGAAATAATGCCAGAATTTGTCTCGCATAAACCAATGTCAAGTTCGTATTAACATCAGCACTAGGAGTCTCCGACCCTTTGGACAGTGCTGAATTGATTCATTTTCCTGTGCTCAATGTTTATTCTGATGCATCATTTTAAACAATTGCAATCTCTATTATGTTGTATTGTTATGGGATCACGACAAAATTACTTGTTTTTATTGCTATTCTTGTATACATAATTTTAATTGTTCGTATAAACTTCCTTAGTTTATCAAATAGACAAAAGAATTTGCTCAAATACAATTTCAGCTATTCATATATAATTTCTTTTCAGTAAATCTTATCATTTGATCTCCATATAAGGGGTGTGTGTGTCATCCCAATCAAATATGCAATTCTATCAATTTGGTGTAAGATCCGACCCGCACATACTAACGAACTGACCAGGTAAGTTTAAAAAAGCCTATACAGATGGCCCACAAATAATAATATTATATGACAATTCCACATATGGCTATCTGATTCCAAATTAGGCAATTTAATGCCTGCGTTATGGTAATTGGATAGCTGATAAATATACATATTATGTACATACGATACAATACTTATATAGACATTTTTACTAACAACCAGACACAGAATAAACAAATGCGCTCATCACACACATGTTTGTCCCGGGTGAGAATAGAACCCAGAACCTCTGGTTTTGCAGTTAGGGTCTCTAACCGCTCGACCAGAAGGCCCGTCAATAATAGTCGGTTGTTTAATAATAAATCGAATTCGCGAATGTATTGTGCCCATTATCCACGTAGTTTCCTGAACGGCTCGTATCCGATGAGAACTTCAAAGACAATCCCGCGCCCCGGTCATGTCTATTTCGAACACGGACGCCTGTTACACTGGCGAGTGAAACCGTTCGCGGCCGACCTGCGAATCGCTATTGGATCACACACAACTATTGATTGGTATTTATTATTAGTGCTCCTTTATAAGGATACAGGATAACATCGCGTTTGTTTGTTTGTTTGTTTGCTGTACACAAATCGTCAATCATCTACATGGTGATGAAACATTTTGTAATACGAAGGGCTTGGATCATAATAATTATCTATACGTATAAATAGAATTGAAGTGTCTGTCGGTTATATCAAAATACCTCTGTTATCTTAAGTGTTCATAGCTATTTACACGATATTGAAACACTAACATTTTTAATATATGTATTCGTCTGTCTTTCTGTTCGTTTAGGCCAATCTGTGGGTCGGCTGAACCGGTTTTGATAGAACTTTTGCTGAAAAATAGGGGATGTTATGGACAACATGTAGAGTACTTTTTATTTCCAAATTCCCACGGTGTCGATATTTACGCGGATAACATCGCAGTCGCAGGGCGCAGCTAGTGTGTGTGTTATCTTTACATAGTATAAAACAAAGTCACTTTTTCTTCCTGTCCCTATGCATGCGTAGATCTTTCAAACTACGCAACGGATTTTGATGCGGTTTTTTTAATAGATAGAGTGATTCGAGAGGAAGGTTTGTATGTATAAGAATACTCATTCTATAGTAGAGAAATACTGTTATTTTTTTTGTAAATAATTAAGTAACGCGCGCGAAGCCGCGGGCAAACGCTAGTACATAATATGAAGTTACAAAAGCAGCTAGCCACACAATTCGCTATCTCCGTCCCAGTTGCAATGATCCAACAATTGAACGTTAATGGGTTCCAGCCGATATACTCCTTAAAGAACATTCCAGAACGCGTTCGCTTGTACAAATATACAGGGGCCGCATGCTAAATAGTGGGCAGTAATAGATCTATAAAATCAACATACTGTTTTGTTCGCCGCATTTATATGTACCTACTTTGTTCGTGCCAAACGTAATGAAATGCACTGACGTTATGCACTTATAACATATCCAGTTGGTTGAAATGATTATCGGCGTCTACTAACATTAAAATGTTTTTTTTTTGTTTTCGTAAAACGCATTTACAAATCGAATCATTTTATTGCATCATGTGTTACAATTCAAAAGGACAATTATTATTATTATATGTAGTTACAAGCTGGTCTAAAACACCTTGTTTGTATAGTGGTAGACAGAGATTAAAGATTTCCAAAGGATTCGCTACTAACGCCCTTCTATCGACTTTTCATATAACAAATATCCTTCATATAGAATTTGCAATGTCCTTTTTTTACTCTTTATAAATTGTCAATGAGTTCCGTGTAAGTTTTTGTGTAAGCAATTAACAAAGCAAGGTTACTCGTGTAGATCTCAATCAATAATGTATTGAAGTACTTTTCTATGTAAATGGATAAAAAGATTAACACACATACACACACAAAAACCACGAAAATCGATTGAAAATTTCAAATAAATCGCTGATGGACTACACACGGAAAAGAAAACGAAACTTTGATGTAGGTACCCTGTGTAATATTCGCGAACGATCGCTCGAGTTTTCCGAGAGGAAAAGTTAGGACTCTTACAGTATTAAACCTAACTTCCGGGTGCCTCATAAATCATGGACGTACCTATCACGCTATGACTATAACGACCAAGAACGGCCAATCCACTGGACCTCGGAACAAAAACGATTATTCCAATATAATATCATCGTAGCTCCTTTTGTGGTCGGAAAGCAATTTTTTTTAAAGTAAAAAAGTTATTTCAGAACAGAGGATATCCCGGAGCGTTATGATATGGGGCTCTTCAAGAAAGGCGCAAAAAGAGCACTCCTCGAAAGCCGGCAACGCACTGGCGACTCCTCGGATGTTGCAGGTGTCCAGGCAGTCCAGTGTCCACTTAACATCAGGTGGCCCGTTTGCCTGTTTGATGGGCCAGAAAAAAGAATCCATTTCACCCTTTCAATGGTCCACTGCTGGACCGGGTCTCCTCTCATAGTGAGCGGGATTTAGGCCACAGTGCACCACGCTGGCCAAGTGCGTGTATAGGTAGAGTTCTCACACCTTCGAAAATATTATACACATTATAACACCACTAAGGCGTGCAGGTTTTAATATTTGGGATTGAAACGGGGTGTTATTGAGGATTTACTTTTAGTGTTGCAATAAATAGACAAGTAAATGAGTTTCTACTTCGCGGCGAGTCGTTTCCGGCCGTAAGGTTGCTGGCACGGAAGCCTCGTTTCGAATTCATGAACTGTCATATTTAAAATTCTATTTCATTGTTCGGACTTAGAGCGATCGCGCTGAATGGCGAAATAGATTTTTAATGTTTTAAATTACAACTATCCGCTTGCAGCCAGTGTGATTGGTCACCGTTCTACTGCTATATATGAAGTTTATTTTGTCCGGTACTTTCAATTATGAACGATAGATGATGTAATGAAGTGGCCTTTTTGTTGTATAAATACCTATATACATACAGGCGCGCTTATTCTCCAGAAGAGAATCTATAGAATTCCATCGACTTATAAAAAATAAATGGTCATTATTACATTTATCAAGTTTGACGTTTTCATCATTGTCTATTCGTGATGAAACTTGCAGAGTTAGGTAAATTATATGTTTTTTTTTGTTAATTAATATATTCCTGTTCAACGTAATCCTACGACGGGTCTTGAAGCTATGCGTGTACCCTTCACTCTTCTATAGCCTTCTTATTGGTGAATACATAATCCATCCGGTGGTCGAGAGAAACCCCGAACAGCGCATTGCTAATTAGCCGAGACAATTAGCGATCCTTACACTGTTACATCGCGTTCCAAATAGCCGGCGTAGCGGACGCGCGGTTCCGTGCGGGCTCGCGCGGCTGTCAATTTAGTGGACGCTACGCTTGACATTTCCGAGTGAGTCATTCCACGGGCCGGCCAAGAGGGCGTCGCGACCGCGAGCGCCAAGCTCTGCGACCGATGCGATTGGTCGCCGGCCGTGGACGCGAGTGCCACGCAACGCCTCTGTTGCGTGTGCCACGTGCTCGGGGAAATTCGGACGGCAGGTCTCGTGCTGTACGAATTTTCCACTGGCACGGACGGCTATTTCGTTTGCGTGGCGATTCATCGGAATGCCGCTCGAAAGATTGAACGTTTGAATGAATGCGAAGCGCCAGAGACCAGTGCACACGTCATATTGTAAGCTGCGATGACGAACCCGATTTCGCTAACTCCGTGATGCTAATATCATTCTCCGCCGAGAGATTACGACTTTCATAGGGAATTTGGACGATAGAAACTTTGTTCTTTTCGGTAGTTCTTTGTAAGAAAGAAAGAAAGAAAGAAGGAAAACACTTTAATCGTAGTGTTACGAACAGCACATACGAATAAAATCAAAAAACTTAACTTAACATTTTCTTAAAACTAAAATTGTCTCATTTCTTCGTCAATACTTAATCTGCGTGATGGATCCTAATCTTCGGCCGATATGCAGAGATCCATGGTAGTGAAAAGTTGTTAACATTTTATACTTAATACATAATAATGTCCTTATATTGTAGTTATCCGGGGACATATTGAAATACTCCAACGCAGTGTCGACTTGAACTGAGCTCTTTTATGATCAGGAGATGTTAAACAAGCAATAATAAAGGCTGATCTTTGACTGGCCCTTCGATTTCGCAGTCAGAGAATCTGATTGTTATACCTGAGGTCGCGGTCTCGATTTTCACCCAGTGCACATGTTGATTTATAACGCATATTGGCATATAAAGAGGTCTAATCGCCTAAATTGGAATCCAACAGTCCGGGATAAAAAAAATGGTTCACCAATAACTCACAAGAACACCTCGTATGTAGGGTTTTAACAAGATATACACTACGTTATATATACTCGTCTAGAATTATCTAGAACGTCCATAGATCTTGTAAGATATTCAGTTCGCCGTTAACGTCGCGTAAACACACCGACCAAATCCACCGCCTTGTTGAACGCCCTCAAAATACACGTGTTGCGTTCTAGACACGGCACCTGTAGTATTTTGAAACTATCCAGATATCCCGAGGCGGTTATCTATTAGTGTGCACGGGTCGGGCTATTTCCCCTGTGGGCGGAAAATAAATTATTATCATGCCGTATAGAGATACGCTGCATTGTTCGAAGCTGAACTATTTCTGGTCTCTCGACCTCGGGCGCGCAGAACGCTGCAACTCAACCTGTTCGCCATGGATGTAATCGACTTTAGCCGATGGACATGAAATTGCGTCCGCCTTTAACTGAACTTGGTCACGTGTTGCGGTCGTTCTAACAAGCGATAGAAGCAGGTTATTTAGTGTACATTCAATGGTATCACAAATATTTACGTCGTACAAGGCAAACTATCGATTGAACTAATGATTGTGTAACATCTTTAAATCTACCCATATTTGTGCAAATGTCTTTGACTTTCCATTTGAATCGTGTTAAAACAGGGCAAATAACTTTTAAAAATCTGTGTCATCAGTCGAATCCCAAACCACTCGTAGTGGGAGTCTACATTCTAAAACATTAGGCAATTACTGCATTCAATTTACCAAAAGAAACTTGAAAGAAAGTAATTAATTACGAACGTCACGCAGTCTGTCCCGTTATTTTTTAACTGAAGGTAAAAAAAAAACATAACGCCTCGTGTAAGATGTATTGTTTCCGGAAAATTTGCATTCACATCCGGAGCTATGCTGTAGCAATTTAGTGGCGTGACTTAGAGTTTTAACTGAACGAATGAGAGCTTTAAAACTTATTCTTTGTAGTGTTCTCATTACGCTAAAATTTAGTATATCGGACTCGTTGTCTGTAGGCCTAAGTGTAATAGTCATAGTTATTTCTGATTACGAACAAAATTTCTACAGACATTTTAAAATCGTAAATGTCCTAAATGACGACCTAAAGTTTTCATTAACATTCGCCAACCTTTAATTTCTTTATTGTGTAATACATAATAGCTGAAAGGCGAATGCCATCATTCTAAAGGAACACCGAAAAAGACCCAATATAAACTGCTTGGTCCTAAAATAATATTTACGACGTCTTGTGGCAATGAGAGACAGTGGCCATAAATCTGCTATGAATGATGGCACCTCTGAAAAAGCAAGCATTATTCACCAGTGGATTGTATTACAGAAATGCCGTAAGTACATACGTATCAGTTATGAAAACTGCCCTCATTTGTTTTTAGCTTTCACTGAAATTTACTCTAAAGACGATTGTTTTCATGCTATTCTTGCTTTGCTATGCTTTCAAGCTGTTCCTTGTTAGCCTATATTAGTCCACTATTCTATACATAGGTCCCTATATGAAGGTTTGTTAAAACCTCTCCGCAGCAATATCCAGTTTTTAGCTGCAGCCTTTTTGAGATCGTCGCACCGGGATTTCTCGTAATTCATATCTATTTATGTGATACCTAATTAGGCATTTAAATGGTCTATTTCGTAACTGGGCTCGAATTAAAGGCATCTTGACGCGTTTGAGAGAGTTAAAACACCTAGAAGAAGTAGCAATAAATATTTTTATTAGGTCTGATAACCCCGTACAATATTAAAATAACAATAGGGTTCTTAATCACGTAGCATAGCAAATTCTTCTAAAACAACCATCCACGCATATGCAAGCGTCTGCCAAGTGATGCACCCAATGAAACTGCATTCTATTCACCTAATACGTCGATGCGAAATCAGGTTATTACGGGAATAACTGCAATAAAGCACATAGATTGCTTATTTGATATCGTACGTCTTGGCTCGTGTGTGTGTGTGTGTCTATATTTAGATTATCCTGACCGTATTTGCCGATTTATGTTCGGATTGGAGTTCCAATGTTTGTTTATTTTAATCCTCCTCCTTCTAATCCTCGTTCTAGACCGTTCCACGCGAGTAACCGAGTCCGATGTCGGAAATCGGTTTTTGAGATTTTTTTGGATTTTTTTTGAATTTTCATTACTCAAAACCCAAATCAAACTAGTCAATAACCACCGTTGGAAATTCACTAATATGCCTCACTTATTGCAAACTTTTGGCTCTCGGCCAGATCCCGTTGCGAGCTTTGATAACTTCGAACTTCCGAATGCATGTCAATCGTTTGTTCCGTACACAAATATGGATTGCGGTTGAGCGCGCCGGCTTCTGTGACGGTTGCTATCGTTAAGACGCCGCGTTACATATTCATACACTGCATTCAACTATTAACGATTAATGGCCGCTGTAAATCGATTTATTGCCCGTTCTTGCGAACCGTTATCGGGTTGCGTTGCTCGATTCGAATCGCTACCAAGTGCGACCTTGTCGGTATCGCATTTGCATGATACAGTACAGTGGATGGCATTGTGAGTTGATTGAGTTCGCGTATTAGGTGTATTGCTTGCAACCTATTACATGTCGTATCGATCCGTTTCCGTCCCAACGTTGGGATTATTGCTAAGGCTATTGTTGTTATTATTATTAGAAACTCGGGTGGTTTACTAAATTGCTTTTAGAACTTACAAAGTACTGCAGATCACAAACACGTTCAAAGACCATTATTCATTTGTGAAAGTTTCTATAATTGACTATTTATTGCTCCCCTTTAAAAACTCCCCTTGAATTCCTCTATCTACATTGTCCTTGGCTGACGTACATATGCTCTTTTAACGATCGTTTACTATCTGCAGTCACGTTAACCATGAAAGTGATGGTGTAGCTGTTTACGTTGTGCCCTTTCACTCCGTCGGTCGGCGGTTCGGATTCTAGCAGACAGTTATGTTTACGCAAAGTTTTGTCCATTTCTAGGGTTGATTACTATTCTACCATCACGCTAGATCGCTAACGGAGTAGGTAGAAAGCAACATACGCTAAATATTTCTATCCATACAGACATGATGTGTTTCTCCTAATTATGACTCGTTATAATGCCGAAGGGAAAGATTACGAGCAAACGAAATAAGTTCGATTTCTCGTTTTCAAATTTCTAAAACGTGAAATGTTTTATTTGTGCGCATGAATTCAATTCTCGTATGTGTTATCGGTCATACTTGTGTCGTCGCTTATCAAAAATAGATTACTATCTAGCCACCGTTATCAACTGAAGGTGTGAAATATACAAGTATGCGTCGAACGTTTTATATTGTTTACTCTGTTAAAAAAAATAATCTCTAACATTTTGTTGATACATTTGTAGATTTCAAATTTACCGCTCTTTCTCGCGGTAATCTAGCACCGGGTTGAATTCCCCGTACATTAACATATTTGAAGTAAAAACACCGGCATATTCGTCCGTCGTCGTGCAAGTCTAAAAACCCTAATGGTAATGTGAAATATTCAGATTTAAGGGCAGGATGTAATTTAAATATATGTTGGGCGAATGCGTGGCGAGATTCTCAGCATTCTGCCGGGTAACTTTCCTTTCCGTTGACATTTCCATGCGTTCATTTTACGTGCATCTAATTAGTTTATCTTACGTTTTTTTTTGATACCTATAACTATACTATAGCATTTTTTGATACCTATAACCTATCACTATAGCATAAATCAATTATTGTCATCAGTTTTTATTTCAAATTCCATTTCGATAACACAATTAATGTGCTTTAAAATTAAAAATTTCTCGCTTCGATAAAACTTTTCGTTGTTTTAATCTAATCTGCAGTCTTTATATACGCATACATTTCAATAGTTACTCACTACATGGACATTGGACCGCCATATGACCTCGAAATAACGATTAAAATATATGTATTGTCACATATAAATGAGGACACGCATACGAAATTGGTCCTTCGAGCCGCTGACATTGAGAATATAATGTTCGCGTTCATCATTCATATCCGTTCTCTATTTATATTTATTTCTTTCTCTATTTATATAATTTTATATTTCGTTCTCTATTTATATAACGCAAACAAAACATATTATTATAACAATATCACTTTCGAAACGCTAAGATTCCATTCGTTATGAACGTACGATACTTATTCCGGATTCCCTGGAACTTACGTTTCCAGTTGTTCCCGTTTTATTGGCGTCTCTTTTTTTATTGTTATTTCTCCGAGGGTCGATGTCCCTTCGTGTTTTCTTTTGGCGCCGATCAGCTGCCTGCCGCGCGCGAGACGCTTTTTTGTGATATTAATGAGTTTTCGTATGCATCGCTTTATTACTCACGATGGTAATAAAATTGATATCCTTTTGAATTCGCCTTTTGATCTCGCCAATCGCAGTTAAGAGGTAGTCACCGTTTATTTATGTATACGTGGTGCTTTCGTAACACCTACAAAGAGTGTTAATAAATCATCCTTATAAATCCTACTAATATTATAAATGCGAAAATTTGTATGTTTGTTTGTTACTCTTTCACGCAAAAACTGCTGAACGGATTTCTATGAAATTTGGCACACACATAGAAGGTAACTTGGATTAACACATAGGATAGTTTTTATCCCGAAAAAATGTTCCTGTGGGATGCCATGGGATGATTTTTATATATTTCGCATGTTTGTAACCACGCGAGCAACGCCGCGGGTAACAGCTAGTTATCTATAAACATGTAGGTACCTACTACTAAAATCGAGATATTGCTACTGGTGCACAATGAATGTAGTTAACTAAAACCGTGTGAAACAATTGCAAAATTTTTAGGTAGAATCCAACAGAGGCACATACGTTTAAATTTTTATCCTAACTAGCCGTGCCCGCGACTTCGTTCGCGTTTGAATTTAACAAAAAGATTATATAATCCTAAAATTAAAGTGGCCTAATTTACTCATTACTACAACAGCGATTTGCCAGTAAAAGTCTCAGCAAAATTGGTCCAGCCGTGGCAGAGATTAGCCGGAACAGACGGATGGACAAAAATTATAAAAAAATGTTATTGTGATACAAGTACCGTGGTACAAACATGTATTTAGTGAAAAGCGGTTATTTTAATATTGCAAACAAACACTGCAATTGTATTTACTTGTATAGATTATTTTCGGTAATCATCTCGGTTGGTTCCGCACGGTATCGAGCAAAATTTAATGTCCCGTTTCGAACGCAGTTTCGAGAATCGCATAGGGCTTTGTTCGTCGTCCGTCCAGAACGTGATGCACGACGCATTCCTCGTCTCCAATATTCAAGTGTACCAAGCTTTACGATTATTAATAACATGCTGGCCCGGCGAACGCCGTGTCGCCTTACGACGAAATAAATTCTCCTTATTCCCGTGTTAACCCCGATCCCTCGGGAACTCCAGGATAAAAAGTAGCCTATGCGATGTTCTGGGTCTTCAGCTACCTACATACCAAAGTTCATCGTAATCGGTTCAGTAGTGTTGGCGTGAAAGATTAACAAAGATCCATACTCATAAACTTTCGCATTTATAATATTAATAGGATATCTTAGGACAGCTTTTGAATAACAAAATTTGCCATGTTGCAGTATGGCTTTAGTCCGATATTATATCGATATAAATCATTTCAAACGACCTCGCCTTCGTGCACTGCAACGGTTCTCTATAAACTGATGTTCCGATCGTGCGAAGGTTATTGTTATCGAACATCGATATATTATACACAATCATGGACTTTGGCCCGGCTTATTTATTTACGGTTACGTATTATCGAAACTGAGATACTGCCTGTTAACAATGTGTTGCCTACAGTTTTGTCGTTTATTCGCCGTGTTTATTGGCTTATTCAATCTTTACTGAACATCGATAAATTGACGTGTAAATGTAATGTCCGGTAGCATTGATCAATCCTTTGCTAATATTGAAAGCAATGTTATGCTCGGTCCACAAAGCAAAATATTTGGAAATGCCGTTTCATTTATGGTGGTTTTTTTTTATTAAATTTAATTAAACAAACGTAATCTTTACAACTTAAATTACATCTGTGATCTTAGATGAGCATAAGTTTATTTTGATCTACATTTGAATCTTGCCCTACAATGTATTTAGTTTTTAATTTGACCACTAGATGGCAGTGGCGGTTATGAAAACGACAGCACCGTTGTAATGTAAGTTAGGGTCGACTAATAGACCAATCACGCCTCACAAAGCTACGCTTCCCTTTAGATCTGTCATTAGTTAATAATAAAAGTTATTAATGTTTATTAATCATTCTTACATATCATTAGATTCAGTGATAGCTTAGCACTTTAAAATAATACGTTTTGAGAGCGTTTCGAATCATTTTGGCGAGATCTTTAGAAAATTTAGTTTTTCGAACGTATTTAGCATTGTATTATATTAATTTCGAGTACTGATCGTCACATTTCGAATGCCAAATTTTGGAAAATTGATCATATTTCAGCTAACACTGAATTCCCCATTTTTTTCGCTAGCATCGCCAATTACTATTAGTGTGTTTTTATTAACGGGTCATACCTACATATTTTTTATAATGATTTGGTAAATTTGGCAAAGCTTTTACCATATCCATATCCATGATAATGTCAAATTAGTACATTATATAGTCTCAAAAATAATGCCAAAAGAAAAGCCTTTGAAATTTTGACACTTATCAATTAGTCTTTGCGGTATTGAATAAACAAAAGCCTAACGAAGGGGCATTTGTTAAAAATTAAAACCGATACGTGCCATTGCCAACTGTGGGAAACGTGGGTATAGCGATCAACCAAATTGAGTGTACGTAGCAGAAACGAACAAAAATAACTCTCACCTAATGAACGCTCAACTTTAATACGTCAAATTATTCATACACATCGATTAAATAGAGAATAGAAGAAAGTCACTGTCTGTTTATTTTTAGTCGTTCTAAACGGCCGTGAATACATAAATCAAAAGATATTTTTTTACGGTCGCACAATGAATTCGTTTATGAGCCTCCGCCTATTTGTCAACGGTATTGCTATAAATCTTTGGAATCTCGGGAAAATTTGAGAAATTAATGAGCGTTTAAAGAGCGCTTTAAGCGTCGCAACAGATGTTCGAATTCGGAACGTCTCGATCCCCCTTTACCGTTGGATTACGTTAGCTTCGCGTTCAACGTGTAAACTGTCCTTTATTTAATCTCCACTGTTTTGCCTACGACTCTGTAACAATCGTCGTTGTGATTTATACTTCTCGTTTAAAGTATCCTGTATTCTATTTTCAAATCCGACTATATTGTCTATTGTTTATTGTATTGTACTAAACAAATGAATGTATGGAAATTTTAGTAACTTCTTTTTACGTTTAATATTTTCAATCGCATCAAGTTTGTTTACCTAAAAATTTGCAACGCACGTTGGTTGTTATATTACATTGACACACACGATTGCTGTCATGTCTGCTCTTTATCGGACTACAATCGTATTGCAACATAGCTAATTTTATTCATATATATTGCTGTTAAAAAGAGTGCTGGGAGTTTGTTTTTCGCCGGCTTTTTTCTCCTGGTCCACTATAGTCTGAAGGTCGCATAAAGCCGAAGTACTGTACCTAGAACCTTCATTGAGTGTATTTATATATCTCATATTGAATAAAACAATCTTAATTGAATACTATTGCACTCAAAATATATCCTCGACTGCCTGCAATATGTAGTGGTAGCCATCGACACAGTCGTAACACAACAAAGTTTCTCATTTCCCGCGTAATGCGCTTAGACGTCCGTCCGTGCGTCGAGCGCTCGTAACCGAGCCGTAATTTAGTACGGAGATAATTGTAATGTAAGCCAAGTGCGGTTAACTGGCGGATATTTGATTTGACTCTGATTTAAAAGTAGCTGACGCGGCAAACGTTGCTTTGGTATATAAATCATTTTGCCGTTGTCGCTATATTTTTTATTGCTGCTACTCTCCTATTCGTCTTAGCGTGATGTTATATAGCCTAGAGT